>VWZP01001888.1:17687-323000 GCA_013396995.1 Dicaeum eximium
ACTGAAGAAAAAACAAACAAACAAACAAAAACCTGAAAAGAAAACCATCGGAAAAAAAAGGAAAAAAAAAAAGGAAAAAAAAACCATGAAAAAAACCCGGAAAAAAACCCAGAAAAAAAACCCCAAAAACCCAACCACCAAAAAAAAAACAAAACAAAACAAAACAAACCCAAACAAACAAAAAAAAACCAACAGAAAAAAAGGGAAAAAAAAGGAGGGAAAAAACCCACACGCTATGGAAAGGGAAATAACAGAAATTATAACAGCTATTAGAATCATTAGAATGGACAGAACTTCAAAACACAGAAGATGCAGGATAAAATAAAGATTATTTAATTAATTTTGCTAATATATTCCAACAATGATAAATTGTATCCTTTCAAACGATATATCTAATTCCTGAACTTTAATGCTTCCCTTTCCAGGGAATATAGTTATTTTTCTTATTAAAATGTTTATTTTTTAAGGTCTTACTGATCAAACTTCCAAAAAGGCACCTAAACCCACTGATTTTTGGAGACATAGATTACATTATAGTCTACCACTTTCCCTTCATATAGAAATATAAGGCTACTCTTTCAATCAAATCCAACTATTTAGTTTTGTGTAAAGTATTGAAAATGTAATATATTATCTAGTAATAAGCCTTCTCCAGTGAAACAATGAGTATGCATAAGAATGGTCATCTATACAGATGCCCAGATAATGGGCTCCCTGCTGTTCTTCATCTCCTTCTGCCATAGGATATTTCTATAAAGGCAAGAAATATAGCTGGACACAGAGAATACAAATAAAAGTTACCCCTAATCAGTGGAGCAATTCTCAGAAGGGCTTTTTAAACAACGTGTTAGAATAGCTGAGTTTTCAGGATAAAGCACACATGGGCCTCTAGGTGTAATCAGAGTCGGTAAAGAAGTGGACAGAATAGCTTCACTATTTATTCACCATCTATTATTTTGCACTATGTGTTGGACATTGGAATACATTCTTGAAAAGCCACTGAAAATATTGATGCATAACAGGATTTTAAAAAAAATTTAAGTCTTTACTGGTAGTAAAACAAATATTTCTGCATTATATTTAGGATAGCAACGGAATCCTCCCATTTTATCTAGCTGGCAGAACTTCAAGTGATTAAGCAGACAATAGATCTTTCTTTGCAACACCAAATACTGTCTCTTAAGTAACTGCTGCGAAGGTTTAAAATTCATTTGGCCCTCTGCTGGAGCAAAATACCTCGACTTCTAGCTGACACTACCTTCTTTGACATTTCTTCACTGCTTGGCTGAGAAGCAAATGATATGTGTTGGCTCAATAATATCACAACATGTGTAGACAAACAGATTGACTAGTTAAAAATAAATGCAGATATCAAGGAAAAAATAAAACCAAAACAATGAAACAGTTTGCCACAAAGCTTTAAAATGAAAGCCTAATTCTTCCTATTAATTTGTCTAGAAATAAAATCCCAAATTTTCTTTGGAAGACACTTAACTGTACCTCCATCCCCAGTCTCATTTCAATTAAGAAAAACCCCAAAACAAAAATCCTAAACCTGAGCACCCTCAACATATTTCAAAATATAGCATCATGTAATGTAGAACAACCATTTTTCTCTGCAGAGAAGATTGTCATCAGGAAGAAACTGAAACAATTTTATGATGATCAGGAGAGATGCAGTTTGCATTTATGCAAATATTTATACAGAACCCTTCAAAAGTACTCTGCTGCTTTCAAGTGTAAGAGACCACTATCAGTAAATAAAAAGCTCTAAAAAACAAGCCCTATAAAAAGAAATTGACCAAGGAAAAGTTATGAAGCATTTCCAAAAATGTTGTATCCTACCCAGGCCAAGATCTTCATATTGCAAATTAAAGCTGATTCTCCCTTCAAGATCACTAACTCTCCACCCTTTACTCAAAAGAAGAGTGAAAAAATGATTCAACATTTGTATCAACTTGTATATACACCAAAATCACTGGAGGTAAGTTGATTTAAGAATACTCAGCATATCTCTTTCCTAAAGGATTTAATCTGATCACAGTTCATTGTACCATAGCTTGTAGAGGTGGAAGACTGTATAATTGTTTTTGATAACTTACGTGGAGAGATGAATTTAGGGAAAAGAGAAAGGGACTTAATTCTACATTCAAAAACAAATAACCAAGACTAGTCTTAACACAGCTTTGTAACGACACTGATTGTTACAGACCCCTCAAAATTCTACAGGGCTTACTCTTCTGATCTTGATCAGACACTGCCCCGAGCAATGATGTCCTGAGGTCATAAAAGCCCTCCAGCAGCAGCAGCACACTCTGCTTCTCAGTGCAAGACTGCCTGTCTCCCTCCAACAGTCCTTCTTCAGTATCTAATGAAAACTGAAGGCAAACTGGAAGCCAATAAAATAGATAACCTTCTTAAATCAATCCCTTGGTAATAAACACAGCAACTGATATAAATTTATATTCAATCTTATATCAGGTGCGTGTTAAAAATGCATTTACAAAGGACATAAAGCCTTAATGTGGACAGCAATTTCCAACTGCATTGTTTTGCATGGAGACTGTTAAAAGCTGTTAAGAAGAGCAGTGTCTTTATGAAAGACAATGAAGTATTTTTTAAAATTATTGTTGATGGCATACAGCCACTTATTTTTAACCCTGGCTGCAAAAACCCAAAGCAATAACATAAAAGCAGCCTATTGTGAACTACTTTTATACCTCTGTTCAGTCTTTCAGAACAGTGACTCATTCTCCATTGAAACATTAATTTTCTGCTTTTCCGGTCTCCTGTTATCCATTAAAATATAATAAAACTCTCTTTAAAGGTGTAGTAACTTTTCCAACTTCATTTTCCAATAATTTTAATAACTTCAAAAACTTTCATAAACACAATTATGCCCATTCAATGAAAACATGGGAACTATAGCCAACTGAAACAGATGCCTTTACTCCAATTAGGTTTTCCTTCTTGTGAAAGATAACTAAATTTTCTAAGCAAGACTCATCTGATCCACTGAGAGAACCTACTTGCATATTTCAGCACTGGCAATAGAGTGGGTGGTCATAACAGCTTCCTGTAACACATTTAAAGTAAACATCCAACACTTAAAAAGAAAACTTCTTCATTAAAAAGAAATTATAACACCTAAGCACTTACTGTTATTTCCTGGCAGTAGACTCTTTGTTCTCAACAAAAGCATGAAGATATAGTTTGGAGTTATTGCCTGTTAAGAAGTCAAAACAACATAAATATATTAATTTAATATAGAATAAACTTGGAATTGCAAAAGCTAATAAAAATCTTTTCTTATACTATAAATAAGAAATATACCCACAATAAGGTCTACGTCTCTCCCCCCTCCCCTCCCCACACGAATTAAGGATCACAAATACAGGACAAGTGGAATTTATGTCTTTATAGAGACACTGTCACAGAATGAGCTAACAAATTCTGCCTTGGGACTACAGAAAAAATTCAGAACACGCACAAACAAAAATCTAATGAAATGAAAAATAAGCTCTAATACGTTCTAATACTTTAGCAGCAGACACAAATTACTACAATATGGACACTTTCACTTATAACTGGCAAAATAAATAGGACCCAATACTAAAGACATACATTAGATATAATTCTGCTGACTTTTTATTATATTGAAACCAAGATAATGTTATCGCCAGATTATCATGTATGCCACTGGATTTATCAAATGTATCAGATCTGCAAAAAATTTAAATCTGATCACATTGCCAATGCTCATTCTCATATATCAGCTACAGCAAGTGATTAAATAACATAAAAAATAGTTTCCTACACTGATATATTCTAATTTTGACATTAAAAAGGGATTTGCATTAGAAGAAACAAATAAACAGAAAGCCAAATAAAAAAATGTTTTTCATATGATTTGTTCAATATTACAGGTAATCCTACTTGTATTTTCCTTTCCATATATTGAAATATCAATTTCTATCAAATGAAATAACAGAAAACATCAATTGTATTACATATTGACAGTGTCAGGCCTTTAGGATTCATCAAAGTAGTTAAGTCCACAGATGCTTTCTAAATTAGAAGTTATCTCTCAATTCTTTATGACTCCTCAGATGCCACAGTAGAATGAATAAAATATGTCCATGTGCCCTT
Source organism: Dicaeum eximium (assembly GCA_013396995.1). Lineage (NCBI taxonomy): Eukaryota > Metazoa > Chordata > Aves > Passeriformes > Dicaeidae > Dicaeum > Dicaeum eximium. The sequence goes on from VWZP01001888.1 coordinate 21,837, forward strand.
AGCTATTGAGATCCTACAACTGTAGAATCAATATAAAGACAAAAAGTTTTCACTCCAGATTATAATGCTACTTCAAAATAAATATGTATTTTCATTCATAAAAACATCTTAGTTTCAACTAGTGTCCCATTTCCCCCTTCTCCATAGGCTAATTCTATGATTCTTTAAATAGAATTATGTTTTGTTTTAAATCTACCAACGTTTTACAGATTTCATATTGCATTAAATCTCAGATTTAATGCTAAAGGTGAGACACAGATATCCTTCAACAGAAACCTTATTTGCAGGTTTATCAAGAAAGCATTTAAGGTAGAACTGCAGTTTTCATTTCATGTGGCCTCTAGATCAAAATGGAGGAAAAGTAAATTATACCAGGAGACCTTTGGATAAAAGACAGCAATCAAGTTTAGAGCAGCGGAACTTTGGGCAGGTGTCAGCAAAGTTGCATACGATTAAATAAAGTCATAAATTGCTCAGCAATGAAGCAATGAAATAAAACCCTTCAACTTTCTTATATTTTTTACTATAAGAAAAGCAAGAAACACACTCCAAAGTGAAAGCATATTTTGTCCATTTTAAATGCTCATATTATGTAAAAGTAGTCTTCTTAAACATGGGAGATATGAAGTAATCTTTTATTTTTTGTACAGGTTGAAAACCACATAATATGTAACAAGTCAAATAATACATGTTTTTTTCTGATATTACTCAGTAGTATTCATTCACATCATAAAGCTTGGACAACTTAAAGACCATTGTTTCCAGATTCATTAGGTCATTAAAACGCAATCGCACGTTAAAAGGTTAAACGCCAGCACATCTTTCACAGAGGGGCCAAGAAAGAATCATCTCCCACTGCCCCCCCAGCAACAGGCAAAGCACTCTGCAAAAGAACTTGTAACATCTCCATTCCATCTACAAACAACAAGGGATAAGGGTGCAGTGAGGAGGAGGAGGACTGTGACCCAGCAGAGCAGATTCTTACAACCTTCAGGCTGCGGGCAGAGAGCAGAGCTAGAACTTTGCTACAATGAGGGAACCTTTTTGCAAACCAGAGTCTGACAAAAAGTGAAATACCAACACAGCTGAGAAAATTAGGCCAGTGATGTTCACTGGACGAAAAATCACAGAACTGCGAGTACTGGAAAGGTGATCCAGTAGTGTTGATGTAACTTACAAATATTGCAGTAATTTCTTCACATTAAAGCATTTTTTTTTATTATGGGCTAAAATCCCTATATTTCTTTCCTAAAGGAAAGAAACCTTGAGATTAAAAGCTCCTGCAAGGAGCTGCAACTAGAGCACTAGATAATGAGCCTAGGCAAGATTCCAAAACACAGGTCCTAAGAACAGATCCTAGCACTGCAGTACTGCAGGCATTGGTGGAGCTCCGTCTGAGCTCCCCCTGCCCACAGTTAGCCCCATGGCCAGTGTTAGTCCCCCAAGCTTGGGGGGCCCTTCCCAGCTCGTCAGAACTCTCCCATCTCCTCCCAAGTCTGAGCAGTGGCAGCAGCCTGTCCTGAGCCCCTGTGCGCCCATGTTGCTGCTAAATCATTGGTCCATTTCCTCCAAAATAATGAAAAATTATGTTTCATCAAGTAAGAAAAGCAAACCAAACTATGGGAGATCACAGGATGAACTGTAAGAATTTACTCTCATTTCTAAAATCCATGTCCTACAAAATAATTGCTTTTCACAGCTAATGACAACAGAACCTGTGCAACAGAAACCGCGTGACTATTGGACGTCTGTCTGCTTTGAAGACAGAAGACATCAAGTATCAGCAATTAATTATAAGCATATCCAGTCAAGTAATGACCTACATTTTAGTCTTTTTGAACAGTTATATCACAAGTTGCTCACATACTATATAATGTGGAATGCCAAGTGCAATGTAAGACCTGCAATGTGCTGGTACAGATGCAGCACGTAGCTATTTACTGGCAAGGCAAATGGAAATGATGCATTGCTCTAATAGGCAGATACATACATTTGTAAGAGACTGAAGCAATGTTTATTCTAATTAAATGGCCAGACTATTTACAGGATAGAAAACAACATAAAGAAAGAAGTTAAAGTGAAAAGACTGAACATATCTATGAGATTTGGGCAGACTGAAGAGGAAAATTGATTAACACTCCTCACTGTCCCTTGCTCACAAGGGAAAAGTGGCCTCCTGGAGTTGACAGGGGACTTTCAAAAGAACCTCATCCTGACTACACCAAAACTATTTATTGATTTTTACATTTTATTAGCCTTTTAACTAACTCACCCATTTGGAATCTAATTAAAAAGTATCCTCATTTTATCTTAGCTTGGAACATGCCTGGAATTAAACTAATCCCACAACAACCCATGAACAGCAAGACTTTCTCACCCAGGGAAGACGTAAATCTTCAGATTACAGCAAGTGAGCACATTGAGAAACATCCTACCTGCCAAGTACATCTTCCACTTCAGTTTAAATGTAGCAGTGCTACATTTAAAACCCCTCAGAGTGAGCTCCTGTGCTAGGTACAGCCAGCACAAGAGAAACTGGAGCAGGAAGAAGTGTCTGCCAGTGACTGGTAATTATAAAGGCCTGACAGGGCTTGAGATACCGAAGTGCACAGAGCATTCTGTTCTGACAAGCTTGAAACACACTGTAAAAGACAAGAATTAACCACAGAATAATCAGTTCCTTTCTTCATGTCTGCTTCTGGCGGGAGCTTGCTAGCCCAGCACACTTTGACCAGCAACCTTTTTAACATGTGCACATAACTTGCTATAAAAACATGCACACAAAATCATGCAGATTAATCATAAATATGCTCAAACCAATTCAAAGTTGTTAATTAATGGTGTATTAATTCACACTTAGTCTGAAGAGATATTTAATACTGGTGGGAGATCCCTTTCCATAACAACTGTATGAGGAACTATAGGAACAACTGTAAGGAGGAACTATATCTAAAAAGCAGTAATAAAAGCAGATAAGAGTCATCAGAAGAGTTCTATAGAAATCAGTTTTTATATAGTGAATCATAAAGAAGTGAAACTCTTATTATTCATAGGCAATTTGTCACATTTATATCAGCAACAGTACATTCCTGTGTGATCGGACACTGAAAGGAAAACTTCATTCTATTTCTGACTCAATACAAGCCTGGTGCTTCAATCATATTTTACATCTACTCATTTAATACAGTCCCTCAGCCACAGTTCATTCACAAAAGCTCAAAGACAGGGACAGCAAGAACCTGAAATAACTGGATAGACGCTTGTGTATTTCTGAAAATATACACATTGGTAAATGAGAACAACTAAAACTGAACAAACAACCAAGTCAACTGGACAGAAAACCACATTTTTTGAAGCAAACCATTATCTAGAAAAAGGCTTGGAACAGCAAGCACAGCCCTCACACAACACAGCAAACTGCAGAGAAGTGCAATCCTGAAGGTTATTGGCTCCCAAGTCATATATTAGCACAAAAATCTCAGTACAGAACTGTACCTGACCTAACAAATCCTGCACTTCAGGGACAGAGCTTATATTACTGCACGCCCATCACATCACTAAGGCAGATGTATTATCATTATGCACTATCATCCTATCATGCTGTACTGCACAGAATCATCAAGATGCAGGAACTGAAAACAGCAGTGGCACGCGTCCCCACACTACCTTCCACTGAGTAGTGTCAATATTATCACCCTGTGTTGGGGTGTTCTTTGTTTTGAGGTCTTCTGTTTGGGGTCTTTTAATTTTTTGGAGGGAGGAGCTTGTCTTTGATTTTCTTTTTGGTCTTTTTTTTTGTTGTTGTTGTTCTTAGAATGTGGTACAAATAAAATCTAGAAGTCACCTATACCATTAAACATATCATACATAATATACACAGTGCACCCCCTTCCTCTTTCCCCCCTCACTCCCCCTTAAACCACATCTACTGTGTATTCATCCACTACTGAGAGTGCATGATGTACAGTAAGGAGCAAGTTTATTTAAGCTTATCTTTTCCTGGAGTTTAACCTTTTTAACCAGTAATCCATTCCCAGAAGGAGAAAGAATTTTCAGAGAGCAAGACTTCAAAGACTGTTAATGAAAAGAACCTGTTCAGTCCAAAAGTAAGGAGCCGTTAAAGTGCCTGTGGTGGGTTGACACTGGCTGGATGCCAGGTGCCCACCAAAGCTGCCCTATCACTTCTTTCCCCAGCTGGATAGGAGAAGGAAAATAGAATTAAAGTCTTATGGGATGAGATAAGGTCATGTATTGTCTCTCTCACTGCTTCTTTCTTGGAGGATCCCTCACACTCTTCCCCCACTCCCTTTTGGGGTCCCTCCCATGGGAGACAATCCTCCATGAACTACTCCAAGGTGAATTCTGCCCACAGGCTGCAGCATAGCTCTCTTCCATGGAGCGCAGTCCTTCAGGAAGAAGGATCCAACATAAGTCCCCGGCATGTCACAATGCCTGCCAGGAGCCTGCTCCAGTGGGGGTTCTTTCCAAAGGTGCCAAGGTTTGCCAAGAGCCTGGGTTTCCCTCAGACTCCTTCAGGCATCCCCCTGTTCTGGTGGGGGTTCCACCACAGGCTACGAGTGGATCTCTGCTCCACCCATGACCTCCATGTGCTGCAGGGGCAGGGCTGTCTCACCGTGGTCTTTACCACAGGATCAATCTCTGCTCTGGTACCTGAGCACCTCCCATCCCTCCTTCTGCACAGCTGTTTCTTGCTTATATTCTCATTCCTTTTTCAGCAGATCCATCTTGGAGCTGATTAGCATTTGCTCTATGAGATACAGGGGAAGCTTCTGGCAGCTTCTCACAGAAAACACCCCTATAGCCCTCTCCTTTCCCACGCTTGGTCTTAAAAAAAAAACAAACAAAAAACAACAAAGCAGCCCACTACTACCTTAAAATAACGTTTTAAAGTATTGATGATTAAAAAATACTTCTGAAAAAAAAGAGAATGTTTCTACTGTATAGGTTAGACATCTATAGTATGTCATTTAAAACAGGGTTACAAGAAGCAGTAGTATGGTTAGCAATAATTAGTGGGAAATAGGAGTCAGAAGAAGAAAGTTCATATTTTAAAAGCATCAGAAAAGAACATATAAAGAAATTTTGCTTTCACTTCTCATCTATGTGACATTTACAGAAGTGTTCCTATGCCTTTAGAAAGTTGATTTTTCTTTTTAAAGAGTCTGAAACAAGATTTCTTACAGCAAGACTAATTGGTGTGACCCACAGAAAGCTTTCTGTGCCTACCAGTTGTTTTTAATAACTTCCAAAGTCATAGACAACTATGAATTGGTATTGAATTTCATCACTTAAGCTGCCTTTAAAAAAACCATCCAGTTTACAGTTAGTTTTTTAATTAACACTGTCTCAGGGTTTTTCCCCACAATGCAGCCTTTCTCCCACCAGGCAAATATTTGATGGCCAAGTGGCTTTTACCAGACAGAGACATTTGTGTATTCTCAAGTTTCCATATGAATACCTGCAGTTGGAAATTCTGCCCACCAAAGCAATCACTTCCTTTAAAAATACTAGCTTCTTGCACGCTTTCAAATAGATTACTTTGCTTAGGCTTGACTATGCCATATACCATCCTAACATTTAATATCTAAGTGAATTTCAAGTAAGTCACAGGATAGTGACAGCATGGTTTGGTAATTTATTTCAGCAAGTACAACTGGTTTGCTAGTAATTAGAAGACCTTTAGAAGTGAACTGGCAAAGCATGTCATTCTTTTTCTTCTCACCTTAACAAGCTCTCATTGAGAGATACATAATAAGAACAGAATGAGGTAAGACAAGAAGATGAGATGTGGGAAAATGGGAGTAGACGGGAAATTACACTGATGGAATCGGAAGGAGAGACAGAAGCAGAAATGAACAGTAATAAGAGAAAGTACTCAAGGAGAAAGACATCAAAATGTATAAAAAAAGAAAAAAATATAGGATAATGAAAGAGTTAAGCAAGAAGAGAAAAAAATGGACTAGAGTAGGTGTCAGCTGGAAAGAAGGGTGAATGTTAAGGGCACAGCTTAATGCAGTGCAAGAGTAAAAGAAAGGATGGTAAGAATAGTAGCTGAAGAATCAAGCAACAGCAGCAAGGCTCCTCATGCTTCATCTACTCCTAAAGGCTCAGAGCTTGCTAATCTGAGAGAAGGGAGCCCTTCCATAGAGCTGCCGAGCTGGGGAAGGACTCTCCTCACACCACATTCACAGCTATGTCTTTTATTTTAAGAACACTGCACAGAGTAGCCCAGCACAAGTTGCAGAAATAGGGACTTGAGCTTCTGTAACTCACCTGGCAGCACATCTGCCTGTGCTGCTTCTCCTTCACACTTTGCTATTCCCAAAACATTTCTTGGCTTAACAGAACAAGCTTGCAAATGGTTTCTACACTATGGCAGAAAGCACAACTTAAGAGCACCTTAACCTTTCTTCCCACGCTGACTTCCCCTCTTTTCCATGCCCAACATTTCAGTGCAAATCTCCATCACCTTCCTCAGACTACACAAAGGCAAGAATGTGTTCAGAATTCTCCTGTCCTGAGCCGTTTGTACTTGGCATCCCTTACTTGCCAACCTTTTTTTTTTTTTTCCAAGATCTGCAGTTTGGAAAAACAATATCTCCCCCTCTGCCAGGACTACTAAGGGGAGACAGGGTAAAATGAGGGAGGATGCAAACCCCCCTCTAAGATTCTCCAGAATTCATATTACTAAGCTTAATAAAGCACTTGGATTTATCAGCCAGGCCCACACTTACCTAGCTCCAGAATCATGGAGGTTCTCTTTGGTCTTCTGCTCCACACCTTGGAAGTACTTTGCTGCTCACAGGACATTCCGCTAGGCCACAAGGTGTGCACCCCTGGTATTTTTAGCTGACTTTACAGGAGGGATAATGAAGGCTTATTGAGGGTTTGGGGGTTTGTTTCCCATTGGTCACAAACACCTATTCTTACAGTTCTTCAATGAGCAGAATCTAGTGGATATGTCTTCCAATTCCTTTTCTAAATTTCTGTCTTCACTCCACAACCCCAAGCTCTCCACAGTACCTCAGACTTCCTCCTCCAGCTAAGAGAGCAGACCCCAAAAGTGACCTGCTGGTGTCAAGGCCCTGCTGAGCCGTGCTGGGAACTCCCAGGTGTGCTCAATCAGCCCTAATTAGCACCCTCCCTCTCTCACTCTGCCTTGCATTTGCCCCAACCTCACCAACTTGTCCCTTAATGACCCACACCTGTTTGATCTCACACCCCTTGGCTCTGCTCAGGTGAAACCCTTCTGAGGCTTCCTGTACAAACAAACAATACACCCCATAAATAACTAAAAGTGAGACTTTCTGCCAGATTTGCTTTGCAAGAGCTTAATATTGAAAGGATGTTGTTAGTGCTGTAATAAGCATTTTAGGATTGTGAGCCTGTTTTCTGTAGCAGAGTAACAGTTTTCCTAATCTTTTGGGAAAGGTACTCTTATGGAAATCAGCTGCAGTGTGCAACCAGCAGCAGCTGCAGAGATTGCTTCTGCAGTTACCCGGATATTATGAGACAATGATTTTTCCTCTGATGTTGCACTAACTCTAAATTTTGAACAATAATCTAGAACAGTCTTTTTGTCCAAACTTGCATTTTTTTCTCCTTTTTTCCTCCCACATATTTTAGCTACTTTCAAAATTCTATTTTCATCATGCTTTTTCTAGTAGGATTTTTTCCCCTGCATGTATTACTAAATATCAAACTATTTATAAAATAAAAAAGGAACAACAAAAGTATATTTATTAAATCCCTACTCTAGCCATGATTCCTTTAGTTTTAGCAACCCTTTTTTCACCTGAGTATTTACACTGTCAAGCTCTTTTATGCTGTTATATAGCAGACAGGAGTGTAATAGCAGCAGAACTATAATAATAAAGTTACGTGCTATTGCTTTCATGCAGTTATTTAACACAATTATTACCAAAGTAATAACATTAATATCTATCTCCAGATGCTTTCCTGAGAAAATCGAGACAATAATAAGAAGCATGGCTTACAATTAAACAAAGTGAAAATTTATTGTTGGGAAAGAATTGCAATAATGAGAGGGAAAGTTGCAGCATTGCTCATCACAATAATTTCCTTTGCTTTGGACATAGGAAGGCTGTGGTTTCAGATGTTACTGGAGCTACCAACGGGGGAATTAGGAGAAGCTTGATGCATAGACAACATTAAGGAAGTGCATTCAGTAACGTGGAAAGCTTCTTATGATGATGCTTATGATGTAGGCTTTGACTTATTTTAGATTAGTCATGCACTTAACTCCCTTCACGAATACATCTTTGTTCATCTACATATCCTTTACTCTTGTAAGATAAAGAAACAGACTGACTCTATTTCTATTTCCCCAAAATAAAATTCCATTTTGCAAACAATTCAAACTTTTGAAATTTTAAGTATCTCTCTTACGAAAAATATTTTCTACAAATTGCTTGGCTGGTTCAGAATTTATTCAGGATTCTTGATGAAAAGAACTATAATTGCAAATGTCAGCATAATACAGAAAATCAGTGCGAATAGTTTTACGTTCTGTAAAGTAGGTGCCTTGTCTTACTGATCAAATGATTCTGAGTATTCATGGGAAGCTCTTTTCTTTTTGTACATTACAGTGTACAGATATTAAGGAACAGGTATCAAGGAAAGACATTTTAAAAAATATGCTGAAAATATTTACGATGAACATGGAAATATGTTTGAACAAAAAAAAAAAAAAAGAGGAAAAGATAATTCTTACTGTCTCTTAATAACATGATGCTTACACATGTAGCTGCTACCAGTTCTGCTTTTCTGTCATTTTGTGACCGCAGCTTTAGCATGCTGCATCAACACATTATTAGACAGAGGTTTAAATTGGTTGTCACATAATCTACTTTTATTCTTTTGATCATGTCCATCTCTGCTTACTTGACTACATTATGCGTTCTCTAGGAAATTAATCTTATCTCACTTGCTAATATCCCATTACAATCAGAAAATTCAATAAAGATTGCTCTCCCAGTCAGATTTAATGAAAAACAAAACAAAACAAAACAAAACAATAAACCTCTGTGTATGTTTTCTAAAGTAGTTTATATAACTGTTTTTTAATATCAGTTTCAGTGAATGTTCCTTTATGTTACACAAGATGAAATATTGCCTCTTGCATACTCTGTCCATCAGCAGAGAAGAGGAATTATATTTTTAACATTTATGTTTTTTCAGATCTATAGTGTTTTCTAGGATTTTTTCTAGTTCCTATATCCACTACTCCAAATAGACTTATTTCTGTGGTTGTAAAAATTGCCTGAATTTACGTTTGAAAATTAAACACTGCTGGTAAAATGGTTCAACGATGTTTCCATTCAAAAAATAAAGGTTACTGCTGATTATTTTTTAATGCTTGAAATAAGATTAGTGACTGCAACTATAGTAACACAAGTTCCTACATCTATCATGAAAATCTCCTGTTATGGTGAATGTTGATGAAATGGATAGAAGTTTACAGGCTGAATAAACACTACCACTAAGCCGTTAATATATGTGCAGAATTGTGATACTCTCAATATTTTCTGAGATTCAATAAAGTTTTTATAATGACTCACTTGTCCACTGTGGGCATTAATACCCACTATGCAATCATACTCTGGACATGAAGTAATATTAGTTGAAGGCTTTGCTTACAGAGAAAAGTGAAGAATCAGTTCTAGGGACTTTGTTGTCATTTTATGGAAATACTCCCTATTTGCATTCTTATCAACTTCCCTTCATTATAATAAAAGTAATAATTTTTCTTTAAAAAAAAAGTATATAGTTTGTGTATTTGAGGGAGACTGAAGAGAGAGAAAATGGAAAAAAATAATTGGGTAAACAAGTGAACAATTAATGAAGTAACTATTGTAGAAAGTTTCAAGACATATGCACAGTTTTAGTAAATAAAAAATATGTCAAAGAAGTTAGTTCTAACACCTGAACTTTGGAGAAAAGTACTTTGCAATTTTTGTCCATTTAAGGTGATTTGAAATTATATTGTATGCTTTAGAGGTGCTTTGGAAGTAATTAGTGAAGTAAGTAATGCAAAGGTAATTTTCCTAAATGCTGTATTTGCATTTATCCAAAGTGTAAACAATTCATTCTAATTTCTGCAAATTAAACTGCCTTTGGCAAAGGCTTTTCTGTAAATGTCTTTTTTCACATTCAAAAGAATTTTTATCACAAACTAAGAATTTCTTTCTCTCTCAATTTTTTCCCTGCATATTTTTCCTTCTCTAATTTCTTAAAAAATATTAGCAAATCTTGGGACAAAAGCATGAATTGTTATTGCCACTGTCTTTTACTAGGGAAAATATTTAAGAAGTTTTAGACGTATTATTTTATAAAAGGAAATATGTAAACAATACAGTCTCTATGTTTTGGCATATGTTCTCTGGAGTAATCCTGGCTGAGTGTTTCCTTGCATGAATTCCTCCTCTAAACCAGATGGCACTATTTTACTTCACACTCATAACCTTTTGAATTCAGCAGCTTTATTCAAGGCACTTTTATTTGGCATACTTAGAAAATATGAAAAGCTAGATCAAATGCATTCTACTCCTTTATTTTTAAATGCCTTAATTATTAACTTGAAAGCAACTTTTATGTTCAAAGACTGAAAGTTTTTAAGGAGCCTTTCTAGTGAACATCAGCTTCTTAAAAACAGAGGTCATGTCTGGAGAGTAATTCAATTTAGGTATCTAATCCTGGACTCAGTCACAAGACGTCAACCAACTGCTTCCACATCAGTAGGTTAGGAAGTACCTGCCCCATCAGTTCTGTCAAAGAACAGAAAGGATTCTGGTAAGCTAAAAGAAATTGTTTGGCTGCACATCATGTACACTGCAACGCCACTGCTCAGAGGCGTGGATTTTTATCAAGACGTAGCAGCAGTGGATTAATTCAGTGAAAGGCAGGTTACACCTCCTTACTGTATCCTGACTGAAACATACTGATTAGTGGTTTCAGTGTCCTTTTGGAGCGTTGCACTCAAACAAACTGCACAAAGGTGCACCCCAAAAGGTGTCCTTACCAGATTTCATACATATTAATGGTTATTTAATCTCATGGCTTGACTGTGGCTACACCTCTTCAGGAGATTTTGCCTGTGAATCCTTAGGGATTAGGGAATCTGGCATATGAATGTTGTGCAAGTGTGGTCACTAGTACAGGCTTAGAACCTTACTAAAAGCACTGTGTTTGTGCTCACTGAATCTTTTCTTTAGGAATATATCAAATTATTACACTGTTTCCAGGCAAATCTTTAAAATATAAAAATCTTTCAAATTAATCATAATAAGCAGAGTTCAGGTATGTTTTTTCCTTCTGAATGTGAGAGACCTATTTAAGATAGGTATCAAGAAGACAGATGTATGATCAGGCATTTTGATCTAACACGCCTGTTAGATCAAAATCTAACATCATCTAACAGATGATGGTCTTTAAAAGGTCTCTTCCAACCAAACCAACCTTCCAATCCAGGCCATTCTGTGATCCTGTGGTATAAAAAAATGGTAATTCTCCTAAAATTCCTGAGTGGGAAAATGGAGAAGAAATAAATCCTATATTCTACCAGTGCTTTTCTTAAAAAAATAAAAAATTATTATCCCTCACTGTCCAAATTGACTGGTGGGGAGGCCATTTAAAAAAATCAACTCCAGAAACATCTGAATCAGGGTGAGTCCATCTGTTTGGCAAGAAGTCTACCTCACAACTCTGCTTTCTCTATAAAGACTTCCTCCTAAGTAATATAGCTTAGAATCATTAATATTCAGTGTTAGTTTTGTTAATTAATATTCAATATTAGTTTTGTTGGTTTACAAAAGCAAACGAACATCAGTCTTGTATGCCGCTTTACTCCTTCTTGGAGCATGATAAAGCAATGTAAAAACCAACAAGTCTGATAATGTGACTCAACAAAGAAAATAGAAAATTAACTTTGATTTAGTACAATTAAACAAAGTCTTTTCCTGTCCAGAAGTGCTTATTCACACCCATGAAAACTCTGTTAATATCCTATATTTGTTTCCAAAAGAATAATATACTCCAGCCATTTCCTAGAACTTCTTCACAACATTCCTGTGCTGACAGTAGGACTCAGAGCCTTGCTCAGGATGCAAAGATCTGGCTGTGTGTGCACTGCTCAGTGCATTCTCACAGCAGAGTGAACAGCTTTGCCCCACCCATACGGTTAAAGGTTAGCAAAGCAGCCTGGTACTCCAGCCAGGACCGAGCTGTGGTGGTTGCGGTGCCCTGCGTGCACTCTGTGGATCCAAGACAAAATAATCATCCTTTTGTATTCACCTTTCCAGCTCAGCATGTCCACAGACTGTAAAGGCAGCACTGCAATCTGCTTCAGTCTTATTTCCATAACATACACCATAGGATTGAATACAAAGACAGGCTCTGTGGTGGCCTTCTTGCCACAGATGTCAACTAGACCATCTTGGAGTAGGTAAGTAAGCCATGCTGAATCCTGTCTCATGTGTACAGGTATAGATATCTTAGCTTCTTTGACTTGATAAATTACTGTTTCTAAGCACACTCATCTCAACGTGAGAAGAATGTTTTCTCAGCTGGGAATGTTTTCTGTAACCAGGATTCAGGCCTCTTATGGGCTACAAGTGACATTATTACCAGTACAAACATAGACACTTGTGAACACACAGTCCCGCTCTTTATCATGTTTGGTTTTGTTTGAGGGGTTTTTTTTCAGTGTTTGGGGGTTTTTTGTATGTGTGTTTGGTTTGTTTCCGGTTTGTTTCATTTTTAATTTTCTGAAAATGCCTATCTTTTTTTATCTCAAACACTAAGGGAACAAGCAACTAAGGGAAGTAAGTCTCCTATCCAAGCCATATGAGCTAACATCCACCAACGCAGCAAAAAATATTCCTGTTTGTCTCTATGGCTCTTCCATTCAGTTGGGTGGTAGATTTTTCTGTCAAGCCTAGCTCACTTTGGATTGGGATAGAGCATTTCAGTTCAAACATATGAATCAGTCTCAAGGATTATGTATAAAATCTACCAGTGAAATAAAAACAAAGAGAACAAAAAGACCACAATTACTACCCAAAAAGAAACCAGGGAAGAAACTGGTATCTAACTAACTTGTTTTATAAAGAAATAAACATGTCTACTACTACATTTTCTAAACCAATGATGTGGATATTCTCTGGATTCAGGCTATGACCTGTGCTCTGTGCCAGTGAGCACTTTAGGAGAAAAATGAAGAAACCATAGTTTTCTTGATATGTCAGCAAACTCTCAGAAAACTCTCTCCACATTCGAAGTTCCTGACAGAAAGAGCCCAGAATGCTCAAATACTTTCATTACCTTTCTTCTTTAAGAATAACTGGTGGGGATTACAGACTTGTAATCCACCAATACATTTATTTCTTATCCTCTGACTACTTGAAGAAGTTGTGATATTTCTTTCCCTTGTCAAAAGCAATATACAAATAGTGGTGCATGTGTTTATACATGCATTTAGAAACAATAAATATAACACACACACACACCCCCCTTTGAATGTTTCTATTTTATTAACTTTCCAAGTACATAGGGTCATACAGAAATATAAAGCCACCTTTACATCTCATAATTATGTCTGTGACCTTTGTTCTTATATGAAATACCACATGAGAGCAAATAGGAAACGTATGCTGAAATAGAAAGAAAAAACGTAACAAAAGAGAATCATAAGAAGCATAAAAATAAAACAGTGAGGGTGGTAAGGAAAAGAACAAATCTAAGAAAAGAGAAGAAACAGAAATAAAAGTATAAATACATAAGATAGGAAATGAAGTAAAAGTCATAGAATCAACTGGAAGATTTCAAAAATGGATTAATCAACACAAAATACAAGAATAAAATACAAATCTATAAAACAGGAATGCTGAATGGAAGGAATTATCCTAAAAGAGATTAGAACCAAATTTGAAATCAGAATATACTTCTACTTCTGAAGTAAGTTTAGAGGAAGTAAAATCAGGCAACTTGACTGCAGCTGATCTTGGAAATAATTGGCAGAAATCTTTTGGTGTTTCCACCCCTAGCATTCAGTTATTCACCTTTGATAGTTTCCCACAAATTGAACAGATAATATAGTATATAAAAATCCAATAAAGTACTATATGGCCAGAAATAAGGTCTCTTAGCTAGTTCAGGATATGCTGAAGCAATTATGATAATGGCTCATCATTAAAATTATTCCTCTTTTTTGAAGTGGTCAGAGCTACAACAGCTTATGATTATCTGAAAGTAGCCAGCCTTCAAAAGAAAGGGCAAAAGTATTATTGTTTAAGAAGTCAATTGAATGCTCATTGTGCCTTTTATCATCACCCTTTCCCTACCTCAAAAGGGTTATTTTCTCATTTGTCACCTCATTATTACTCTATAGTGCAAGGTTCATTGATTACAATCAGAAGACAAACTTACAATGAATTAAATTATTAGTTTTATTCACAGAGGTGTCTAGACTTGCAGTAAAGGTTGCAAATAATATCCCTAGGCTTCTGAGATACAGAATGGCAGAAAATTGCTTCATATTGCTTAATTTGGAAGCATTAACATAATGGAAGACAATCAATAGGTTCTAATAATTACAGCAAAACCACACAATTCCCAGAAGTAAACATGTGCTTTGTGTGGTATACAAATAACTATTCTGTAAAATGCATACTTACAACTCTCTGAAGCAATTTATCAGAAAACACAACTATCTTGTTATGCTTTTGAGGTATTTCAAAACTTCATTCTGTAACACCAGCAGTTTGAGTTAAAATAAGGTCTAAGAGTAAACAATAGCAAGCAGGAGCTGAAATATTTCCCTCTTTAGGTACCTGAATACACTGAATGAACTTCACAGGAACAAAACTCCTAAACTCTTTACTATCTGTAAAGGGCAGAAAAAGACAAAAAATGTTTTACAGGGAAGGCTTGGATTTTGCAATGGGTGGAATTCCCGCTGCACTCAGTGCTGATGGATGGCTTGTGGAGACATCTCCCAAGGAAAGGGAAGATGGTTTCTCATGTCATTAAAAACCACAGAAATATCTAGATAATACCTTTCTGGGAAGAAGCTTACAGCATCAGAGATGAGTAAAATTTATCCAGCCTTTTTCTCTCAATGCAAAATCTTTGCATCTCTCATATTCTTCTCACAGGTATCAAGGACATTCAGTGGTTTTATATACTATGAACTATTACTTTATTATAAAAATACTGCTGGAACAGTCTAGTGATAAAAAGACTCACCGAAGTACCCCTAATTCTGATGAACTGCAGTTCATCAGAAATTACAATGTAGCTAAAAATAGAGTACTGTGCTTTATCCTTTCTATGTGAGCTGAATGCTGAAGCACTTCTCAAACGCACAAGCCTGACTAGCTTCAGGGCACATTAAGAGAAGAGACACAGGAAGAGAATTAGGATTTTGGCTTACAAATGCATACCACAGAAATGTTTCTTCCAGGCCTTGATAAAACCTTCTAAACGTGTGAGACTATCAACAAATTAGTATTTTCATGTAACCAGGACTCATGTATCTAAGCTGAAGGCTTTCTCACACTTTATAATGTACCTGTTTTTAGGTTTGATCTGTAATTTAGTCAGTCATATGCCTTACTGGAAGAACTCCTGTGTGGTCTATACACTGTCAGCTATCACAACATAAGCAGATTTAAAGATGCTAAATAGTTCTTTAATTACAGATAAGTTAAAATACAATATCAGATATGTAATACACTTGCTTTAGGAAAGCAAATCTGAGGTTGAAAATGGCAGTGACTTTCCAATACTACAGTTGAGCACAGTTTTGCATTGGACACTTTCCTGCTACGATTTTCTAGTTTGCCGTTATTTGATCTGATAACAACTTGAGTCAGGATTCCTCTTTCCACACTATCCTAAGTACTGTCTTGACCTCAACAAACATATGCATGTGCATGACCCAAATCCCTTCAAGTCCTCAGCTATGCAAGGGTAAAATCAAACTAAAATAAAGTGCTCATTATTGAATCAAAAAAAAGAAGAAAAAGTCCTAGAAATGTAACCTTTTGATTACAACCAACCCTTACTGATTATAAAGAAAGGAATCTTTAGATTTGAATACCTGTCTGCTGCTATTTGAACTAACATATTAACACAGCAAAGAATTTTTTGGTTTTGTTTTTTGTGGTTTTTTTTTTATGTTTGGTTTTTTCTTTTTTAATTTGTTTGTTTGTTTGTTTTTTAACATGAAGCAATCACTGGCAGAAGGAACAAAACTATAACAAAAATTATTAAACTAGTGGGGACCCTGAATTTGGTTCCTACACATGGAATGGTCTTTAAGAGTACAGACTCTGTTTCCTGTTAACTTACTTGCTAACAAACTTTATGTTTATTGAAGTCCAGCTGAATGGGGCAGCATATTCCGGTACAATCAAGATAACAGGATGAGAATCTGGAAGGCAGACAGCAGTTGTTACTTGATAAATGGGTGAGAACAAATAAACAAACCACCTTCCAGTGTTTACAGAGTGCTTACACTGTTCTAGTTCAGTGCACTCTATTAAAGATTTTGCAGAAGTTGGACATGGACCAATATATTCCTAATCTTATGTTTTTATGTCTTTTCATAGGATTTTATTGGATAAATCATAGGAATTTAACTGATTCCAATTGTATCATCTTTTTTCCTCTTCTCACTGTCTTTCTTTACTACCCAATTAATTTATTTCTCTAAAACTATAATAACTTCAACAAACACCAATAATACTTTGCTTTTACACACCCCGCTGTTTTTAATGGCATAAAATTCCATTTGAACTCAATGGAAGTTTTTTCTGAGAAAGAACTGTAAGATTCTCTCCCTGATTTATAAAGAACAATTTGCCAGATCATCTAGATGTTATTCTGAAAAATTAAAAATAGGTTATACAAAGCTACTCACAATATTTAACAGGCTACTATTGTCACAAAGAATATATTTGTAATCTTAGAGCTGGTGGCAGCAGAAACGTTTGATTTCTCAATTTTTATGATTAACTTCAGTAGGGAATATTTTGCCTTTTTTCCTGGCTGTGTCTATTTTGCAGACCCCTCACAAGTTAACAAGACTGTTACTGAGGAGTGATCTCTACAGGTTTAAGTCTTCAAAGCACAGTAAAACTTAATTTAATCACAGCTTCAAAATATCATACAATAAAACTAATTTAATTACACTTAGCAATGGCCACTGGTCTCATTAAAATACTAATGAGGCTTATAATTATTAAATTCCTTAATGATTGTTAATAGAAATAAATGACAAAATAAAGCTCAAGCAGAAAGTCAGATTGCCCTCAGGTAATTTTTCTTAATGACAGTTTCTGAGGATGTAGTTACTTTGCAATATTCAGAAAAAGGCAGATTAAAGTTTGAGGTAAGAGGATATAAAAGAAAATAATGCAGTTATAGAATGCACATGTGGCCAATCCACTGTCTCCACTTAAAATATTTAAATATAGCTGATATAAACTTTCCTTGTCTGGAATATTTTAGAGTATTTGTTTTCATATCATGTGCCAAATACAGAAAAATTAAAGGTATATCTAAAACTCACAAAGAAATCCTATTCAGAATAAATATTTTTCTGACCTTATTTGTAAAGCGCTGTCATAATATTGGCATCTATATGAAAAGAATCATAACAGAGAATAAAAATAGGACCTGTAAATACTCAGAGGCAGGTCTAAAGATTACTCTGCATTCTGTTTCAGAAATGAGAAATATTTTACTTAAATCAAAAGCAGCATTTGCATATACAATTTGCAACATAATCAAAAGATGCTCTTCATGTCTTCTCAAACAAAAACACATTTCAAACCTCAAAAAGCAGCTGTTGTCATTTGGCCAAAAGTAAAGCAGCCTCCCCTATTGCCAGACTCTGACAGCCATTCTTTGCTCCAGGGGTGTCGGGCAGACAGCGATGTGAGCGGCTCCAGCTCAGAAACAGGCAGCAGCACTGAGCTCAGCTGCAGCAGCTCACTGTGTGCTCACTGTGTGAGCGCTGAGGAATTCCCTGAGCTCTTATTATGGGAGTTTCAGAGGCAGCAGGCAGCCAGGGAACTCCTCCTGGAGGCTTATGAATACTGACAAGGAAGGAAAACAAAGGACCAAAGCAAATGAAAACCAAGCAATGATGACTCCTTTTAGAGTCTTCTAAGGTGACTGCACAGATAAAAATGCCCATTGAATGGCTTTCCTAATCCTACAGTACATGTGGGCCCCCAGGACATAATGCTATAGCTTATTCTACACATGCACATTATCTTCAACCAAAAAAGAAAGTGGAAGGCACAGCCTTACCAGACAGAAACAACCAATGGTACTGGAATAGCTGACACTTGACTTTTCCAATGATCAGGCATCATTAAAAACCAAAACCCAAACCCTTTCACAGCTTTAGAAAATAAGTCTCCCTCCTACTCATATCCATCTTTTATAAGATGCATGCATATATTATTATTTCTTCATTCCCATAAAGCACTGTTTCTTGCTGAAGTACTCTCAGTCATCATTCTAATCAAGAGAACATTGTCACACATCAACACCTTGACAAAGCAGACAAAGAAGTTAAAAAATCAAAGTCTCTGTACTGGTGGAAAATTGACTAAAAGTCATACACATTAATTTAGTAGTCTAAATCAGCACCTATTAAAAAAAATCACTATGGGAGACCAATGGACTTAGAATTCACAATTTTTAACTGTTCTACCCTCATCTCCAAACTGTTATTTTTCCTTCATCAACCCTAACTCCTATGTCAAAGTTCACTTGACATCAAAATACATTTTTGATTACATTACACTGAATGTAATTTTCATCTCAAAGGTGTGTATAGTTGCTTTACATGCATCTTGTCATACGTTTTTCTCGTATTACATTTTTGAAATTCTGAAAAGTAAATGGGCTTGGGTATGTGCCTAGTCAGGAGCTACCAGAATCCATTTTGATTATGCTAGACTCCAAACGGAGTTTAAGTTATTCTATTGGAGAAAAATATCAGTTAATGAAGACTTTTCCAGGATAGCCTACTGGACTCTGAATAACTCACTCACTAACTTTATTCCTTTATAGCAGACAGCAACTGGAATTGCTGTGCTCTTCTTTAGCAATTCATATGCAGAGAAAATTCAGAAACATAGATTTATTCATTTGGCTGGAGGTTATCACTAACTTTCAGATATTTGGACTTTAACTTCTCAAGGCAAATGCTAAGAAATCGTTTGGGGCACATCCCAAATAGTATATTGCAGAAAAATTAAACAAGCATGCTTTAGCCAGTCATATTTAGGCAGCCGCCCAAATAAAAACTAAAGCTTTAACAAGTAATAATTTATGTCTTGGTCACAGCAGAATGAAGGAATTAGACAAGATGTAGGGTTTCCCTTCAGTTAAATTTCTGATTTTAATGTGTTATTTCATATAGTTTCTCAAACTGGAAAAAGAAGAAAATGTGATTTCCCAGTCAGTTGTTAGGAAAAAGAAAAAAAGAAAAGAGAGATAAACATAGCATTATTGAAATAATATAGAAGGATTGATACTGGATAATAAAAAAACCTATGGGAAGGAAGAAGATGAATCAGAGTGCAGACAGGACTGTGGTAAAAATTTCATATGTGATACAGGGGGAAATAGGAATGATGATACCTAAGGTATCCTCAGCTGAGGAGAATCTAAGTTGATCAAACAACAAATGCAAGTGTTTATAGCAAGGAAAATTTTGTTCTTGTGGGCTAATATACCAACTACCACACAAAAGCAAACCAGAACTTTCTTAAGAAAAGGGGCAGTGAAGTTGAAAAACATGAAATATTTCAAAAATTTCATTAGCTCAAATTAAAGATGAAAAATTTAGAAAGTGATGCTCATTTTAGGAGTTGGGAATGTGAATAGGTTATTCCACAAGTATTTAAAAAATCCAGGGGAGAAGAAAGTGATGGCCCATCTCATAGCCAAGGGCTTCACCTACTTAGAGCCAATATAAGGTTCTTCCTGCTCCATCATTCTGGCATGTTGATTTCTAAGGAAGCTTCTATTAGAGACACCATTTAATCCAGTGATACATCTTTCATTTATCAAAACATACTTACTTGAGATTTCTTAAAACACAATTTACGTATAAAATCAGTTATTTTAAAGCCTTTCTTGTGGCCAATTTATCTTCTTTCAGAGGCTTTATATAAGAGTGCTGTCTTCTGCAGTTCAGTAGCATAGAGATCCTAGCATAGGATCCATGCGGTGAGAGAAAAACCACACATAATGATTTAATTCTAAAAATAGACTCAGCAAAGCTGAGCGGTAATAGATTGGCAAGTAATTACATTCTAAGTAAATATATGCAGCTAAATCATATTCATTTATGTGCAGAAAGCTTGTGTAGTAATTATGACTCCTCTAAAAACCTATTTAAGTCATTTGTTTCAAATCTTAGATGAAGCACATGCCTTTGCATTGACCAAATGCAGTCCTTTACAAAGGATTCAATTCCATTGAATTCTAAGAGTTCACATCTTAAGAAATGAACAAAAAAAACTGTTGCATATTCTGTCAAGAAGTAAAAAAAAATTAAATTCTGTTGGGGCATTTTCAGGGGAAACTATGTAAGAGATATTATATAATGATATTGTGACATGAAGAGACTAAACACATTACATATTTGTCAGAGACCATACATACAGAAGAGTACAAGATTATTGGAAGCTACTGATTCCAAGATTTACAGCATCAATATGAGTTTTCAAATATGAAGTTTTTGCTGCTACATGTGACTTAAATCACTAAAATAAGATTAGATTTTAGAAAATGAAGAAGTCTTCAAAAAAATCTGCAAATGTTGAACCTGAAAGATAAGAATGTAGTCTTGCTTGTAATAAAACAAGAGGTACATATTTTTGATTCCTACTGGAAAAAAAAGTAAATAGATAAGAAAAAGGGGAAAGGGGAGAAATTACAAAGATTGTAGGATTTTTTCATCCTCTGCCCAACATATTTCTTATAATGACCAGTCTTTTTCTAGAAAATTGGAAGTTATGAGAGAACTTTTTCTAGAAAACTGGAAGTTATGAAAGAACATTGAATTTAAATTCTGCACTAGGAAATATTCTGTAGCAAAGATAAAGAAATATTAAACTGAAGACTAAATTCAGAACCTTCAAAACACATAAGCTTGCATGGTTTTGAGCGCTTTTTACCCAGTAGCACACTCTTCAGTTTTGAAGTCATGGATCAAAACTCTATTTTTGAAAGCACTAGACCAATACAGAGCAAAAATATCTGTCTTGAAAGCATATGACAAGGCAAGTAAAATAGCAAAAGAAGAATGGAAATCTGAGGGAAAAAAAAATCAAAAACAATGCTATTAATATACAGTATGTTACATCAGCCTAATTATTGTCAAGTAAATATAGTGTGGATATTTATAGAGAAGTTCCCCTATGCAAAAAAACATGGAATTGATAGTTTGAAACTGTAACAAGAAGAGTACAGAAGCTGGCATCATAACATGGTAATTATTTTTGTACTCATACAAGAAGTATCTGCCTGAGATCCTTCAGTTCTTGCTGGCCTAGTTCGAACAGCATCCCACAGCTTCACTCTGGAAGCAGCGTGCCTGCACTGCTCTGCTGGAGCTCAGGAGCTCAAACCTCTTTCCTTCCTGTGCACATGAACGTCCTCTCTTTGGATGGAAACTGCTGCTGCCTGAAAGCTGTGCCTGTCCACCCACAGCTCTCCTCATCGCTCCCAGCACTGCTTCCAGTTCACTTGTACCAAATATCCACGAGATCCATCTGCTGCAATTGTAAACCTGTCTCCCAGTTCCCTCGTAGCTTTTACTTACTCCAGGCTTTGTCAGAATATTCTTGATGTGCTGACTCAGAGTGACTTTTAGTCAGTGTCTGACTGAGAACTGGGAATGAAGGTGTCAGACACTGATGGCAGTCCTCTAACTGCAGCTGAGAAAGGAAATATATTTGTAACATGGGGTTACTCTTGAACAAGAGGAGGGAAAAAAAAGACAGAAGGCATCTTCTCAGACAACCCTGAGACCAAATTTTACCATAGGTGTAAAAAGATTTTTGTATTTTCACATCCTCTGCTAAAAAACTGGTTCAGACTTTCACATCTGTTAAAACCAACATTTATTTTCAAGACAATGTTATAAAGAATGCGTGCTCATTTGGTCATTTGTCCTCCAAATAGTTTGTCTGCAGTTATTTTTTCATAGCTAAAAATGGCATGATGGCTTGACTATGTTTAAGATCCACATTTTTCATTTCTTATTTATTTGTATATGTTGAAAACCTCTTTTACTGTAGAAATTCTTCTTTTATGTCCCTATATAGATGAGGGTGCACTCTAAACTACTGTCTTGTTACATACATTACTCCAACTCTTCAACTCATTATTTTCTCCCTCTATAACATTTTTATCCTGTTCCTTATCAAGGAAGATCTTGAAATTTGTGCTATTATAAAATATTACGAGCTTGCTTCTACCTTTTGTATCATCCTCCATGAAAATATTAATCAACCATCAAAGTCTGGATAGCCTGCTGCTTAACTCCTCTTCAGTGCAAGATAAAAGTCCAGAGTGTGCTCTCACCATTTCTTTAGCTCAAAAATTTATCGCTATTAAGTTGCTTTAACTTCCATGTTTACTAATTTTCTATCAGCAGAGACTTTCATCGTGTTCAGTGAGGCATAACTACAATAAATGTTTTGTTGAAGACTGGATTGACAAGATCTATCTGCTTTTTCTCATCTAGAAATTGTTTCAAATAAATGCTGTGTATACAGATGTGTGCATCATCTCATTTTATTGCAATTTACTGATGGGTCTCCAGGTCTAAACCCAGACACAGATGAAAGCATCACTCTTTTTTATTTTAAAACTGTGTTCCACATATCTCGCATTTCAGTGGTTTTATGGAAGAACATAAACCAAAACAACTGGTAAATATCACAAAATTCAGGTATGAAAAACATGCAAGTGCAATTTCATGCATCTGTGTGTGTGTGTATATATATCAATATATACTTATTTTGTGATTCATAATTTGAAATTCATGGATCTTTTAGGATATCCAAAGAGGCAACACTTATTTTGAGAGTTGCTACAATATGTATAAATCCCTGACTATAGCACTAACATACAAAAAATTATGATAAGGGCAGAGAAGATGGGATTTGCTCATTTAGCTTAAAACAAGTATCTAAAAAAGTATCCATAGAAAAATTGGGCTCCGAAATATAGGCTTCTTTAAAACAAAATGCAGATCATAATGCAAAAATCCCATACTAAACATGATTATGTCCAAATTCACAACCTCATATATTCATGTTAATTTTGGGGGGTTTGTTTTTGGGAGGTTTTTTTCTTTTTTCACTCAGCACAAGAGCATATGAAAAGCTTTAATTGGATTTCAAGTTTGAAGCTATTTCCTAACACTTATGAACATACTAATTTTTGCCAGGGCATCTAGAAGATGTCACAGTCAAACACAGCAATGATATTTGAAAAAGACAGAATCATAGAATCATCATTGTTGGAAGAAGCCTCTAAGATGATTGAGTCCAACTGTTAACACGGCACTGCCAATTCCACCACTACACAATGTCCCTATGCACAGCATCTACATGTTTTTTGGACATTTTCAGGGATGGTGAAACTTACCCTGGGGTGACTACTGCAGTGCTTGACAACTCTTTCAGTGAATAAGTGAACAATTCCCACAATATCCAGCCTAAACTTTCCCTGGTGCAACTTGAGGCCATCTCCTCTTGCTCTATCGCTTGTTACTTGGAAGAAGAGGCTGACTTCCACCTGGCTACAGCCTTCGTCCAGGTAGTTGTAGAGAGCCATAAGGTCTCCCCTGAACCTTCTCCAGACTTCAGGTCCTTCAGCCACTCCTCACAGGACTTGTGATCCAGGCCCTTCACCAGCTCCACTGCCCTTCTCTGGACTTTCTCCAGCCCCTCAAGGTCCTTCTTGTAGTGAGGGGCCCAGAGCTGGACACAGGACTTGATGTGCAGCCTCACCAGTGCTGAGTACAGAGAGACAATCCCTGCCCTGCTCCTGCTGGCCACACTGCCTCCACAGGCCAGGCTGCTGTTGGCCTTCTTGGCCACCTGGGCACAGCTGGCTCTTGTTCAGCCACTGTCAACCAGCACCCCCAGGCTCTGTGCTACTGGGCAGCTTTCCAGGCACTCTGCCCCAATCCTCTACTGTTGGTGGGCTTGTTGATACAGTGGAGCTTTTTGGTACCTTGAAGTAAATTATTTTTTACTTAAGAACTCCTAATGTTGCTTCTGTTTAAATACTTCACTCAATAAGTGAGCAGATGAGCAGACATCAGTAAGGATTCAGATGATAAATTAAAATGTGTTATGTAACAGTTGGAGCAAACACAATAGCAATAACCCACTTATATTATTATGTCATGCTTCTACAGAGACTAAAGAACAGTATTTTTTATTTTCAAACTCTTTTATCTTCTGTCTTTTCTAAATTTAAGCTCAACTTTACGGCACAGCATAAATAAAAAACAGTACTATGTTCCTCAGTCATCAAAGTATTGAACATGGATTTATGTCAGCAGTTTCATTCAAGTCTATGGTTTTATAACAATGTTTAAAAAGAAACATATATCTACACATGTGTGTTTCTGTATAAGTCAGCATCTTCTGCTGATTAACTTATGAAAACTTTGCTAAGCATCGCTCCTATTACAAACAAAGAAAAATTGTTTGGGTTTGCTTTTTTTCTTTCAGGAAAAGGGGGTATGGGAGGAAATCTCAACTTTGCTCTAGTATGTATGACTCCATGAATATGATAATTTCCTTGATATCTCTGCAACAGTTTCAGAATCAACTGAGCAGAGTAAAGAAGTATTTTATCCATAGGCACTAAACAAGGGCCTACAAACCCATTCTTCCAAAAGGAAACTTTAATTTCCATGTTTTAGCTCCTGATTGTACTTGTTTGGGGAGAGGGTTGCCTGTTTATCTATATAATTCTTAGATATTTTAAATTAGACACAATATATTAAATGTCACAGACTGAAAAACTAAATTTTCTGAAATTTGGTGTTTGCACATTTAATGTGAAGCGAGACATGAACAGCCTAAGACTAATTAGTGGGAGGGATTGTTCAGTACTGTCCTCCATTGCCAGGGATAGAAGTGACCAATTCTAGCCCATCCTGCTAAAGAAATAAATTTTCTAATAGTTGGTCACAAAATTAGATTAAAGGAGACAATGACCTCGGTTTAAGCTCCTATAGGCAAGGAACAAGCAAAAGCAAAGCTCTACCTACAAATAGACTTCGTGAATAGACAGGGCAGAATAAGGATGAAAACTAAACCACTAGAATATTCTTTTAAGTGATCCTTGAAACACTGGAACACAGTACTAAGAGTATGGAAACTTGCACCACCAATTCTTTTACCATATTTATAGACATGGATCTGACAGTGGGAATCCATCAGATCAATGACAGCTATGCCAGACTTCAAAGACAGGTCACACCATAAGGTACAGTTTAATACCTGCCCTCTGTCCTCAGTGGTGCACTAACATCAGTTTTTTTAAGGATCACAAACCAGAAGATCTCAGACCACAGCTGATGAGATGCAGACAAAATAGAGGAGTTGTTAAAGTGCAGCCCAAGCATACATTCAGACACAATGTGAGAAATTACTAATGTTAATATGATGCTTTAGCTTCCCTCATGCCTGAAATAATCCTAGAGATAATTATAAGAGAGGAGATTTAAATAATCATTTCCCTCCCACACTTTCTATTCTGTTTTGTCTGAGAACTTCTTTACAGACACTTGAGTGCTCTCTGATTGGACAAAATCTAGCTAACCTTAATGTGAACCTTTAATATTTTATTGGAATATAAACAGCAATATTCTAAATTACCTTTTCATAGCTGTGTATCGTAATGCTGCTTAACTTATCAACTCTCTATACTTATCTCTGCCCTATCTAAACCTGAGATTACTTATACTACAACTTTAGTATATCTGACATGCCTTTTTCACATAAATATAATCAAATTATAAAACCTTTACAAAAAAAACTTGTAATAATAGGTTTGTTCTTAAATGTATGAATTCTTAATGTAAAGTAGCAAAGACTTTGCTTCTATGAAATTAGCATATCTCTAAAAGTAAAACCTTTCTAAATTTGTAAAGAAAATGAACGCATTATCTGTGGAGCCTATACATTTTGGAACATTCTGAGAAGCATTGAGAATGACCCAGATTTTCAGAGGATAAATTGCCAATTGCTTCTCACCTACAAAATAAATGATCACTGACACCTGAGGTGATTCATGAAGATAGCATTTCACTGTGATGAATGAACAAATGAAATGTATACTGGTCAAGATTATAAAAAGCAAAGTAATAAAAAAAAGATTTTTTTTTCAAAATACTCAATGAAGAGAAAACAAAATCCCAGTACAAAAAATTCGCGGTTTAGCTTGACTTAGTATAAATTTAAGTTCTAAGATGGGCTTCTTCAATTCTAAAGGCCATAAGGAATAACAATAAAAGGTGGAGCTTGTGGTCTTTCCCCATGGCAAACATTTCCTGTTCCTTTTTTATACATTCTCAAGCAGCACAAGAGAAAGAATTTCTCTGTCTTACTACCCTATGGTAGCTAAAATTATAATTTACTTTTACAGAATTAAGTACTTGAAGTTCATTATACAGCCCCTATCCACTCCATATTTTTCTGTTAGCAAAATTCAAAGGGACTTAAAAATATTATTTTTGTCATGCACTCAATTACACCTGAGCATTGGGTGGAGCTCATACAATGATGTTATTAAATTCATTATCAGATATTGCTCTGTTTCTTACTTTCAGCAGCATTTCTATTTACCCCCTCCAAACTACTGTTTAATGCTAGCTCTCCTCCAAGAGTTTCCACTTTCTGATCCAAAGCCTTTTTGATAGGATCCAACTGTATAGCCTCGTCTGAGAAAATTACTTAAGCAGAACTTGGTCAAAGTCCACAGAAAACAGCCAGAGATGACAAGAAAGCCATTAGGTCTCACATGGGCGTTGCTGAGTATATTGATGCTTCTCCTATAGGTCTGTTAGTCCTGGCTAGATAATGGTTATATCCTGCCAGCATGGTTTCTTTGCAAAGCAGAAAAAATAGAATAACATGCAACAGAAAAAATTAAACAAGAAAACCCTAAGTATAATTTTTAAGCATGTTGCTGGAAAGAACAGAAAAAGAAAAACCTAAAATAGTACTGAATAGTGAAAAGAATCCATAGACTTCAGCCAAACTCTCCATGGAGCAGTGCTGAAAGTCAAGCCAGTGACTTGACTTTTAGCATGCTGTCTCAAAGGCTTTTGTTTAGACACCCAGGTTGTAGTTGCCATATTATGCTTTCAGGATATGAGTGTATTATGGCCATTATTCTTTCTTAAGGAATTTAAGTAAGGTGGTATTGCAAAAAAAATCCCAGGTATGGCAGCATTATGCACTCTTTTGGTTGAATGAGTATTTTTTAATAAAGATCTTGTAATGAAAATCTACACTCCAGTGACATGAAATAGTCAAGAGTTTACAAGTTACTTCAGTTCTATCGCAGATACTATAGAAAAGGCCAAGAGTTTAGGGCTCTTTATCTGTGTGGGAAAGAGAAGTTTATGTATTATATTTGTTTTAGAAGTATAGTATTATCATTGCCACAGTGTTGTTCTAAAAGATAATATAGTACTTACCCTATGGGTCTATACTTCAGCCACTTGGAAATCTGATTAACTTCATGCAAACAGAGGAGCGAGTATGTTACTGTTCTTGCATGAAAAGACTTTTCCACCCCAGCTATTTTTTACATCATAACTGAAATCCGGTGATCACCATGATATAATAAGAGATTCCTTCATTTACAATTCCATCCTCTGATTTTTGGTCTTTTCTCAGCTTGAAATGCTTTTTTTGGCATTTAGATGACTCTAAATCATCTTTCACAAGTTCCCAGTTATAGTAATATCTGTCAGGATTTTGTTGGGCAGTCAAAATTGTCATAGCAGCACGTATTGCTTTAAGCACTAAAAACATCAGACAAGTCTTGTACTGGACTAGTAGAAAGTTGTGGCTTCATTGAAAAACACCCCACAAACGCAGACTGTAGGATGTAGTGACAGCAAATAATGGTACCTTCCAAAAGTTCCATCCTTTGGTTCTTCCCACGTGGGAGCTGGATCATGAGTGCATCATCACAGGTATGTCATGAGGCTGTAACATAGCTTTTATTATAAGCTTCATATTTTAAATCATATTTATATACCGAATAGTAATGCACTAAGCTACAAAACTGGATGATATAGGAGAGGAACTAATTTCTAAAATATAACCTAGAATATTGCCACTATTTCCCTTGTTATGCAATAATGAATTGTAGAATACAATAAATTAGGTAGACAAGCATTGACTGACATCGATAAAGTATATATCTTTTTGGTGATCCTCTGTCTAGCTACGTACTGGATAAATTAATTTCAAAAGTTAATAATTCAGTAAATATTTCAGTAAGATATTTTAAATTTGAAAAATTGATGATAAAATAAAGTATACTTCTGAATTAGCAGCACAACATATTAACTTCCAGGGTACTGCTCAGTAGTTTAGTGGTCTGTGTTTGCACAAAACAGTGTTTTCTGTTGCTCAGAGAAGCTTCCCTGAGCAACAGAACGGCTTTCAAAGTGTCTTACTAATATCACTTTCCTGCAACTTCAAGCACTCCTTGTCTCCAGAAACTCCAGATTTCTACAGATTGCTTGTTTCAGACAAGTTCCACAAATTTTATGCAGCAAAAAAACCCCCACCTGTCAAAAATGTAGGCTGCAAAAAGTGTACATTTAGTCTCAAATGTTGTATTTAATACATGAAAATTTCAAATGGGACTCTAGAGACCATTTTGAAAAAAAAAAAGAAGGAACAGAACTGTCCTTTTGAAACTGTAAGAATACACTTCCAGTGAACTGTGGTGATCAGTTTAGATCTCTGGATTGCAAACATAACCTAATCCCTCTGGTAGTACTTTGAGAAATGTGATTACTTCTTTCTGTAAAGGAATTTAATATAATTACTATTTATTAAAAAAGGTAAACCTACAGAATACTCAGCTGCAAGGTCAGCTGATATAAATTTTATCCTTGCTACAACTGCCTTTCATAACTTTATCTCAGTCAGAAGGTCACTGTAGAGCCAGGTAACTCTCAATGTCATACTGGATCCCAAGTGTGCTTTATGAGAACTAAGCACTAGACTCAAGGACTAAAAGGATCTTCAGTTTACTTGAATTAAAAACTATAGTCCAAAATGTGGGTATAAAATCAATTTAGGCTACTCCAGAGCTAGATGAGACTTAGGAATTAGGGTTACTTTTGGTCTTAACTGTCCAAATTTCACCTAATCTATGAAATAGTTGCTGCAGCCCTTCCCCAGAGTCTTCTGTTGAAACATGCTTTGATGGAGCAGTACTCTGCTCTTCATCCATAAAACATTTCATCTTCAAAACTACATCAGCATCTAGTCCTTGGGTTACAGTAAATCCCAAGTGCATCTACAAACATATCTACAGTATGCAAATGATACACTTTTCATTAAAGAATAGCCATTTCTTTTTCAACAATATCAGTTTATCTCTTTTTACATTCATGCATCAACTCAGAATTTAAAAAGTAAATGCTGAGGATTCCCCATGGCCACAGCTCTCCTTCCCTCTGCGGAAATCTTTTTCTAAAATAACTCGCATTCAATTACACAGGTCACTTGTGATAGTGGCTTTTCTTGGTGTGCCTGAAGAAAAGTCTGCGGTATTTGAACCATGAAAAATTATGCACGGTGTTTCATTTTAAAGATGTGCCAGATTAACAGAAGGTAATTGGGATAGACTGTGAATGGTACCAGCTGCTTATTTGCAAATGCTACAGACACCATTTATTTTTGCGTAGAATTTCTACTAAGTACTTCCCTAACAACTATTATACCTTATTTTTTGCTATGTCATCCCCAAGCCAATATTTGTTGCTTTTCTTGCACCAGTTAAACTCATCCCTTCTACTATTACATTTACAACTGCAATTCTTCTACCATTTAATGTAAGCAAAGGAGAAACATTGAGAGAAGGTTTAAGATGACTCTTCTCTTTGTAATATTCTCCCAGATTCAAAACCTGTACCATTCTAGTATTATTAAGTCTTTCTAGGTTGAATATTAACAAATCTACATGACAATATAAATCAGTAAGAAGTTTATATTGTGCAGTGTTTTGTAGGGAGGACTCCATGGGCAACCCCTCCTCCTAACAACACACATCATTGATTATATTTGCACAACTACTTTGAAGTTACTATTTTAGTATTGGTTTGGGGGTTAGAAACTAGCACATGACCAGAATGATAATGTAAGGCATTATACTTTCCTTTTAGCTACATGCCCAAAAGATGAAAACTGGGTCACTTTGAGAACTTTCTCTGGAAATTATATAGATAGTTTTGCACACAGTGAATTTTCTTGAACTCAATTTAGATGTGTTAATAATAAAAGATTCTATTTGACTACATCTTGAAGATGCTACAACCTTGATTACATCTAACAATACACACCACATCAACTAAAACTGTTGAATAGCAGCATCTTTTAGGTAAAAAGGAAAAAAGGATCACTATCAGATAACTTTCTCACTTCTTGTTTGTATTGAAATTATTTGAAACCTATCATCTGAGCAGATTTTCAAAACTCTAAATTATAAATCTTCCCTGATTATCTGAAAGATTTTTATTTAATATAAATGCAACTGAGAGGAATTAAGATGCCCTGTAATATTATACCAAATATGCAATTTGCAATGGCATTCCTTTATTAAAAATGCCAATTACAATTGCACATAAAATTTAATTGAGGTCATTACCCTCTTGACAAGTTATTTCTAAATTCTTTCATCTAATGAGATTTGTTATTTTAACATTTTCCACATCAATGCTTCTTTCACATCTATATACTTCTTATCTATTTGTAAGGGTAATAGAAATTACCCATCATTTGATTGTATCATTGTGCTATTAATAAGAAAGCTATCTATTTAACTGCATATCAGGGAGATGATATTATCCTTTATGTGTAAAATTGTAAATACGATCCTCTTAAAACCATAATTCATTATGCCATAATTACATTTGTTAAAATACTCACAAGGAAAAATAACACCAAATTATGAATGAATTCTTAGGATTGTTTTATTTTGCAGACTTAAAACGCTCAGGAAATGTATAATCTCAAAACAAATTTCTTATATTAGGTTTACTGCATTATTGCCATGTACTTCACCATGTTAAATATGTCTTGTCAATTCCTTATGTAGGCAAACAAAGGAGGTCATATTATTCACTAAAAGATCTCATCTACTTGTTCCTATTTTATTCAGAAACAGTATATTGGTCAGGACAACTAAGATTATTACCTTGGCTGTTTCCTAAGACTCATGGGATGCTTTGCTTCATGTAAATGCATGTAGTGGAGGGTACCTTGTCTGAAGGGCACAGGGGCTTCCTTTTTCACAATAAACTTGCCTTAGGTATGTTTGCCACTGACATGCAAGTAGTCAGATACTCAAGACAAAATTAATTTTGTTTTCAGTCCTTCAGATGTTTAATACATTTGGGAAGGTCATTTATGCTGAAGTTTAGTATAAATGCAGCCCTAGACTGAAAAAAAAAAATTCTACCTTCAATCAACCTAATCTAAATATATTAATTCATATTACATGATTATGCATTTAAACCCCAGGGAAATTAAAAAGAGGGGTTTTTTTTACTGTATTTTACTAACCACAAGCATATAAAAATAGGCAACAAGGAAAAATTTGGTCTCTGTAAATAACATTCTGTCTTGTACAGTTCTTGTACTGTGAGCAAGTCACACCTTAGAGTACACTCACCTAGTGAAAACCAGTGCTTTAGTGTAAAATGAGTATGAGACCACAGAGCGGTGTTTCATGCTTCATGTTGGGTACTTCCACTTTCAACATAGAACAAAGTGCTGCCACTGTTACACTCGCCGTGATAAAAGAGAACGGGAGTCTCCCCCATTGCCTCACAAAAAACTAGGACGGTACACTTGTTTCTTCAACACAGGACAACCTAATTTTATCCTCATGATGGGGATAACTGAGTGAACAAAGTAATGGGGTATTAAGTGGACCAAGTGGAGCATATAATTGAAATTAACATTCCTTTTGAAATTTGCACTTACCTATAATTAAGATCTTAGTATGCAAATAGCGGCTTATGACCTAATATTCCCAATGTGTCCCTTTTCTGATTTCTATTAAAAAAAGAGAACTATTTCATCTTCTAGAGAAGACCAAACAAATAAAGCATTCTGTCCTGTCAGGATCCCACAAAGCAGGATGGATGTACAGAAGTGTAGTTTGCTAAAGCTTGCAACTCACCTGGCTTGGACTGGATTAGCTTATTTCCTAGCTAGCTATCATCCCAAAAAACAATTCCAATGTAAGGTATCAAAAAATCAAAAACATTTTCATGAAGTAAAGAAAACACGCTGATCTGTGATAAACAAAATAATTACACCATGACCTATTTTATTTGCATAAATTTCCCTCTGGAAAAATCTAGTCTAAGCTCACTTACTAGGTTCAAGGTTCTTCCTCCTCTGATCCAGTGATACACTCTGCCTCTTTTGAGGATAGGAGTTCTAAGAAAAATAAAATAAAAGGAAATTTGATGAGTATGTTTATTGAAAACATACTTTAGTGCCTTCAGGTTTTAAAATGTTAGTCAAAATGGGTAGGAAGATGCAAAACTTACCTTTGAAGGCACCATACCTGTCAGGTGTGAGAACCAAATGCACTAAGGATGTTCTCTTGCATTGTGTGACTTGGTTTTTGAATATCTTTCTGAATTTCTACTTTTTTTTTACACTATTTAAATATACCTAGCTTTGTTAACAATAATCACTCTATATTTTTAAAATGGGAACCAGTCCCCTTAGTAATCTATTGACTTTCAGATGCATCACAGCGAAGACAAAATATCTCATCGTTTGTCAACTGTCTGAACTTGATCAAGTATATCCTAACTGATAATGACAGAAACTTGCATGATCTGTTAGGTATGGAACATAAAACTTATGTTCATTTCAACTACTCAGTAAAGCCTCATAAAATTTTGAGAGAGTTCCACTAAGCTAATAATATACTGCTGCATCAATTGAGCCAAAAAAATCCATAAAAGTGTTCCTTTTACATGCTCTAAAGCCTCCTGAAGGGAGAGGAGGGAGAGAGGAGAAGAAGAATTGAGTTTTTCAGTGCAGCCTAAGTAATGAGGTCAGAAGGGCTTTGTGCAAACACTAGTATTTGCCTTTTGAAAAGACAATTTACTTATTGGGAATGTTATGAAATTAGAATGTTTGAGTGTCACAATAACTGATTTGAAAAAAACAGACACTTGAATATAAGGAATTTTCCTTACTCCATTATGTGATTTTCTAAACATGTCTCAATATTGCATAGAGTTTCACTACCACAGGGTTATGAGGAACAACTAATGAGGAAGGTGACATTATATCTCTGCTAGATTGTCAAATACAGTGGTTACCACCTATACATAGATGGTAGTATTTTCACAGAGAATATAACAAAGCAATGAAGTATATCATCTCTCTACCAAAATAAATATTTTTTTTCATCTAGTTGAAGGGACAATTCCTTTTTATTTAAAAGTATTTTCATGCTATCAAATCTGTATTGTCATTTAGATAAATTAATTAACGGAAAACATATTCAGAACATACAAAATTTTACAAACTCAATTACAAACATTAGTTTATAAAATCCTAAATAGTCACTGAATTTGGGAGGCTCATTCCACAATTCTCTCAGAGAAACAAGTAAAAAGATCCAAGCTAAATAACTTGCCTATCCAGCCCTGGTGTTCAGGTCACTGAGTTTTGCTTCATTCAGGAACTCTAAATGAACAGTGCTAAGGTAGTTTTTGGCCCAACCATTGAACTCTAGCCTAAAACGCAGTGTTCAGAAGATAAGGGACTTATTGATGCTGAATTTTCTGCAGTGTACACTACCAAACAGCATTCCTAAGGCAATTTGTGTAGAAAAACTCTTCATGATTGTATCCTGTTGTCTAGTCCTCATATTTTCTAAAACCCATGTTAAGTTGCAAACACAATGATCCAACCCGTACTCTTCAGCTGCCTTTATTCCTTCTCCCATGAATCTGGGGCATAAATTCTGATTGTGATTTAGTGAGTTATGGCATCCTCATCACATAGTTGAGGAACAGAATTATCACTGGTGTCATGGTTTTACGCCCAGCAGGAGATGAAACACCATGCTCAATTGCCCACCATTCCTTCCCCCCATCCTTTCCTCCCATGGAATGGGGAGGAGAACTGAAGTAAAGCTTGCATTTTGAGATAAGAGCAGTTTAATAATTGAAAATGCAATAATAATGGCTAATAATAATAATAATAATAATAATAATGACAGTAAGAAGGGGGAAAAGCCCAAGTCATGCACAGTACAATTTCTCACCACCCATGGACCAATACCAGACCCCCCATCCAGAACCCAGATCGACCATCCTTCCAGGTAATACCCCTCAGTTTATATACTGAGCATGACATTCTCTGGTGTGGAATATCCCTTTGGTCAGTTTGTGTCACCTGTCCCACCTATGCTCCCTCCCAGTCTCTTTTGTGTACCTCTTCACTGGTGAAGAATGAGACAAGGAAAAAAAGTGTTCTTGACTTAGGATAAACACTAATTAGCGAAAACCAAAAGATCAGTGTGTTATCAACATAATTCTCATTCTGAATCCAAAACACAGCACTGAAACAGCTACTGAGAAGAAATGAACTCTATCTCAGCTGAAACCAGGACAGTTGGCCAGCTGCTGACACTTCCCTAAGTCCCTCAACATTAATCTGGGGCTTCTCTCTCAGAGCTTTGCATTCAGTGTTGTACAGCTGCCAGGACTGATAATATCATTGGAACAGGTTCTTATGTGGCAAAATGCAGCAGGCTGATGATGATCACAGTATCACAGTAATTCTGTATTAAACCAGCCTGATGGTCCCACAGCTGAGACACAGTGATGGCCAGTGACTACTCAAGCTCTGTAGCTTGTTGACTCAGATTTAAGCCAGGATGTTACTGTGGGCAGGTCACATAAGCCTCAAAAATTACCAGGTGATTTTAGCTTTATCCTGTGAAAAGTCAACCATGTGTTGGCCATTGCAAGAGCCCAGTTTCAATTTGAAAAGCTCTCATAAATATTGGCCAGCATGTCCAGGATCAGCTCCTTGTATTTCTCCATCATGGTAGAGGTCAGCTGCTGGTGGGGCCCTGAGGGTGGCTGCTCCCTGCTGCAAAGATGTGTTTGCAAAGGGGCACACAAGGGCAAGGCAGGGCTGTGTGCTCTTGAGGTCCTTTTTTTATACTCAGCTAACAGAAGGGTAAACTTGAGGCTTTGAACTCAGCTTGCTGGTAAACTCTGCATTACAATACAATTGAAGTTAACTAAACAGCTACACTGAAAAACAAACCCTTCTAAAACAAGTACAGATACTTGTTCTCTTTCCAGCTGAGTTAGGTGAGAGGCAGGATTGAAATTGCTTGTTCTCCTCCTGACCTATAAATTTGTTTGCCTGCTCAGCTTTAGCAATAGGACAGAAATGCTTTTAACCAGAATACTCCTCGGTATTTCGTTGCAATTTGGATTCAGCCTGCTCTGGGCTATGAAGCATTCAGAGCTCAGGTCCCCACGCCAGGTTATTCTGCTCCAGCTGCTAGGTTAGTATGAAAATCAAGTTGCAGTTGCAAAATGCCTGTTGCAGTCTCAGAGGATATCTAAATTAAGACAGATGAGAGAGTGACAACTCCTGTTTTCTCCATCTACTTCCAGTGGAAGACACCTTTAGCAGTATCTCACTTAAGAGTAAATTACAGAAGGAAAGCATTTGGGTGGACTTGATTCCTCTGATAACCTCAGGTTTTCAGGGTCTGTTCTCACAGTGCAGTGGCTGTGTGCACTGCCTATATACCATATGTCAGGAAAATCTGACCCTGGTCCTGATACTCCAGGGAAGCATTGCCTCAGTTACAGGGAATGCATTTCAACCATGACCACTGGAAGTACTTACAAGCCTGGAATACCTCTTGCACTGAGCTGCCACTGATTACAAATAAAAGCAGACATTTTAAGAAAATATAACTTAAGTATTGAGATCTGTGTTGGCTTTTAGTCTCAAGTTTCAATCACTGTCACCCTGAAGTATGTATAATGCTCTTCCATATTTTTATCTAATCCTCAACATACTGGTGCAGAGATGAGAAGGGGAAAATGCACATTTTTTATTGAACTCTGAGACAATATTTTCTCCAAGTTTGTTTTCTAGTTTGGAGATGCAATCTACTTTGGAGAAACCATGAATGAAGAGACAGTCTTTTCTCTTTATTTTTACCTTGCAAAGGAGTTAAACCACAGAAGGTGTCTGTGCCTGACAGACACTTGCTTTAAAATAGGAATAATTCTTCAGGATAAAAGGGGACAGCTGAGCTTAAAAACCATCCACACAAAACAAGAAACATATTACAGGAGCTTGTTTCTTTCCTGCTTCAAATGTTATGACAAGCCACTTTATCTCTCTTGTGCTTGTCTCTATATATGTGAATAATATTTTGCTACTTCACAGACATTTTTAGAAGTTGAATTAATGCGGTCACTGAATTGGAGTAGCCTGTCATTGTTTGAGTTTGTTACATTGCTTCAGAGAAGAAAAAAAAAAAACAGAATCAGCAGCAACTGCACCAGCAACAACATTTACAGCATATACAATAGATGCAAAAGCAAAAAAGTAATTAAACAAAATCTGGAAAAGATTTTTAAGGAGTAAGTGCCAGTTTGAAGTAATTAATAGTTTTCTGGTTTGATGGAAATGGGAATCTCAGCTGAGGGTGTAACTGGAGCAGGCAAGAGCCCTCTGACAAATAAAGGAATACAACCAGGCTTGCTGAACTTTGGAGGAAACACAGGCAGAGTTGCAGGGGGAGGCAAACAGCTGTCTGCCTTCTGTGGGTGAGCTCCAGACTTTCAGTAGCTAAGAGGAAACACGGGTATATCAGAAGTACTATCAGGGAGACAGATGCCTTCCCACTCAGACAGCTCAGGATGTGGGTGGTATGGAAATCTGGGAGATCTGTATCTGAATATGAAACATTCATACAAGAACATCCTGCTTACACTACAGATCACTGCAACTCAGCAATATAATTGAATGGATGATTCCTAAATAGCAATATTTTGTCCTCCTAATAATCCAAAATTTCACTTGTCTCCATAATTACATTGTAATCAATCTTTTATTTATAATTCCATTTTAGTCAAGTTTGATTTCATATTAAAATAAAACCCCTGATCCAGGAAATTTCTGCTCTATATATAAGAAAGATTTTCCTATTAAAAATATAATCACAAATAGATCTTTATACATATTAAGAAATGAGAAAAATAATTGGATAAGACAATAACTGGAAGCTAAACTACATATTTAATAAGATTATTAAAAGGGACGTGCAGTAAGTCAAATATTTGTTCTACAGAGCTATTCTCCATATTACTCTGCAGGTAAATACTTGTTAACAGGGAGAAGGAAAGAAGTGTGATTGTTTCAAAATTAAATATAGGTTACTTTTTGATCCCAAAAACTAGAAAAGGGAAGAAAAAAACAAATTTTCCCTTTTCAAAATATCATATGTATACTATTAATAAAATATAAAAGGAGATCTACTAGGAGCACAGGCCTCTTTTTATTCCTCATGGGAGAAGAGAAGAGAGAATGAAGGTAGGCTGCCAGTACATAAAAGTAAATATCAGATAAGAAAATCCTAGTCAATATATTTTTTCCTTCAGTTGAGCTATTTTTAATACTTACAGTCCTGTCTCTTTCTAGGAGACATATGTTATTGGAAAGATTAGTTTTGCTGTACCTATTGCTTCTGCCAGCCTGCATCAAAGTAAATTTAGAGATGTGCTGACAGTCTAATACTTGCTATCAGGTTCTACCTGTAGATAAGAGTTGAAAAAAATCTGTTGAATTTTTTCACAATAGTCAAATGCTACTTTGAGGGATATTAAAAAATAAAAATAATAAATTTAAAAAA
Organism: Dicaeum eximium; assembly: GCA_013396995.1. NCBI lineage: Eukaryota > Metazoa > Chordata > Aves > Passeriformes > Dicaeidae > Dicaeum > Dicaeum eximium. The sequence goes on from VWZP01001888.1 coordinate 60,129, forward strand.
ACCCTTCTAATTTCAATGTACACAGTGATAACATCTGAAGTTATTTCCCATAAGTTTTAAAATTAATTACCTTGAAACACAATGTAAAATAAAAGTATCTGAGCTGTTGTCCAAAACTAATGAAATGCATTTGCATAAACCTGATTTGGAAGATTTTTGTCCCTACCGGTGTCTGGATGGAGAGCAGCAAACATTAGCTGGACAAGAAAAGCAAAGGATGAGTATGCAGAACCTCACTATCTGAGAGGTGATCAGTTCTGACTTTTCCTTGCAAAAACAAAGGAACAAAACCCTTTTCTCCCTCCCAAAAAATACTGACACCTCTCTCATTTTAGTTCTTCAGAGAAAATGAACATGCCATATTTTTTCCTATTTCTCAAAAGAAATCTAGGACTCATGCAATATGAATGCACACACAACTCCTCTTCTCCTTCCAGATCAAAAGTTATCCTTCTCCAAAGGAATTTGAGGGAATGATACAGAGGACATGGCATAGCTATGCTTATAGTATTCATTTGCATTTCTCAGTTCCATTAAAATCTTTGCTTAAGCATGTAGTGTTTTTGAGAAGGAAATCAAGGAACTGGCCAGAGAAGTTGTGGATTTCTTGGAAGTTGGAAGTGTCAGGTTGGACGGGGCTTTAAGTAACATGGTCTAATGTAAGCTGTTAGCTGTGACGGGGTTGCATATAAAAAATATCTAAAGACATCAAATATCTTGTTGTCATATGATATCTCATACATGTAATCCAATTTCATGTAGACAAAAGGACAAAGTTCCTCTAGTTCATCAAATTATACCAGGTGCTGTAGAGGGTGTCTGACACTGAGACCAGTAATGGGCTAAGGAGAACAGGAAGAGTTTTAAGGACTCCTGTGCAATCTGTAATGAATTAAAATACACAGTTTCAGCTGTGACTCAGGTGTTTGAAGGACAGCTGGTGGTAATTTTCAGCATAGACAGAGAAACCATCTTGAAATTGCTGTCACAAAATGAACTCGCTTTTTTTTTTCTATATGGAAGCTCTAACCCATCAGAAGCACCTAACTTTGCATGGACTTCCTCTCTTCAAACAGGTCAAGAGGTAGGAAAGGTGAAGGTAGTAAAAACTGTTGCAAAAACTTCTCATCCGGAGAATTCTACAACCGTGATCTGAGCCCTTGAAATTTTTTTTAACTCATCTTTTATTGAAGAGAAGCATAGGCAGTAGGAATGTCAGGTTGGTAAAATTCCTTTAATTTTTTATTATAGATACTTGCCTCATGAGTCACTTTTGTAGAGTTTCAACACAGTACAGTTTAATCACTGAGGACTGTAAATAAGCTTCACTTTTGTACAACATAATCTTGTACTTAGCTTTTACTTGTGTTAGACTAGAACAGAGGCTTCATACTTGCAGGGCAATTTAATACTGTGATCATAGTTCTTAATTTTTTTTTCCTTCTTTAATTTTCCTATACAAGTGTTTCTGTTTCTATTATTTATTATTAATTATTCACAGATTCTAAAAATAAAAAATTGATTTTTCCAAAATGCTAGTGTTTTCATCAGGACAATAGAATAAATACTTTTATAATCTGACCAGATCAGTGTAGTTCTTAAACCAATACAACCCGTTCCTTAGCCTGCCCTTGGATTGACTTGTGTGAGCTGTAGTCTAAATCTTTGTTTTCCCCAATAAGAGGGATTCAGAACATTAGGCAGATCATGCAATATTGTGCTGTGTAATATTTCCCCAGTGGTTAGTGTGCTGTGCATCATGGAAGTTAGATGACAGAAATGTTACAAATTCAGATGAAGAAAAGCTTCACATTTTACTTTAATCTCTCAGAGTGTCTCTGGCTTTCTTTGGCAAGATAGTTGAATCTGTCTTATTTTTAAAGCTCAGTGTTTTTGTAGTCATCCAGGCACTGTTCTTGTGACAAGACAAACTGGTCTGGATCACTTCTTCTAAAAAGCCAGAGTATCTCCCCTGCCTAGGAATGCTCTTGTCTGTAGCACCTCAGGTGTTACGGAGAACTCAGGACCCACTGATTCTCACTAGAATGTCACAGAGTTACCAAGAATAGTGGAAAATCAGTTCCTAAGATAACTAATGTCAGTGTAACAGAAATAGCCTAGACCTACAAAGTAGTGCTTGTACCAATTTACAACCCTTTAAGGCTCAGCCTTGGCCAAAAATATTTCTGATAGGTAAACAAATGAGTAAAAATCAAACAAGAAATACAAATGTCTTCCTGGATCATAAACGGAATGTTCACATTGATTCTTCTTAATTTCCCTGGGTATGAATTGTATCTTTCACAACTAGATATATCTCTCCATTATTTCTCTCAGAACTTATTTCTGTCTGATGTACAGGTTACTTATCTATAGACAAAAAATAATAGAATAGACTGCAATAATGTAAGTCCTGCGTATGATTTTTTAATATATCATGTTTTCCCCTCATAGATTTGCATGTCCTTGCTCTCTAAACTTATTTTATCATCAGTGTTAAAACTGCAACTGTTTCATTACATGAAGGGTGAAGGGTCTCATAGTTATAATTTGAAGTAACAAGATTAGCAAGAACAGCCCAAAATAATAGGGAATATTTTTTTTAGTTTCAATCAAGAACGTCAAATAATATCTAGAAAGTACAGGCTAATATCTGAGAAGCAAATACTGCAGGAATACTGCTTGTAATAAAAAATAGTCTGGTCTTTATGAGATTTGAAAAGCAACTCTCATCACCTTTACTTAAAATTCGGCGAAAAAAATTCAGAGTAATACCCAGAAGTCCAATTTCTGCAGCTCAAGACCAAAGGAAAATATTACTAGAAAAAAAGGAAACAAAACATACCCATAAAGTTCTTAAGCATGGAATGAACAGGGTATCTGAGGGGCTTTGCCACATCCACTCTTGGATACACTTGAACTTTCTGGGAAAGACCTTGAGCTACTTGACCAAATATTGCCATTGGCTCTGCTTTGAATAGTCAAAGTCCCCTCTGGCCTAAATTATCCTAGGTTTCTGTGATTCTAAGGTGGAGAAAGAGGTGGTTTTAAGAGGTAGGCTATGCTTATGATGTAAATACCCACAAGGTGAACTGTGTAAAGAACCTACTCTTCATTTATGTAGCGAGGGGTATCAGAGGTCCTACTGACTAGCATCCCTCTGAATGAGATACTGAAAGGTTCCCTCTCCTGTATTTTCTACTTCCTTAGGAAAGTTCAAATAACTTAAAAGATGAGCAACCTTCAAAGCCTATCCAAGGTCACTACCTCCATCAGAATCAGAGAGGAAATTTGAATCTTGCCATCCTCCCTTTCATGAATTATGTGAATTATGAATCAAACAGAAGATCCACTACATTTTTTTTCGACACACGGCAAAAATAACTGATCTATTTACAGCATTTGCACCAATTATTTGATCCAATATCACCCAGGGAGGTGACTCAAAACAATTTTAACAGTTCAGAAAAAAACTCCTTGTAAATGATGTTGCATGTTTTTCAGTACACTTGGATAGCTGTGAAGACAGAGAGGACAGTCTTCCACTGACAGTTTTCTTGTGGCATACGGCCTTAAATACACAATTAGTGATACCTCACACAGTTAACAGTATCTTCAATTACATTTTTATATTGGTGTATTTGTGTGCTTACTCCTGGAAGAAACAGAATGCTCCTTAAAACATCAAGGTTTACAAGGGAGATGGAATTGCTTCATTTACAAAACACAAACACACAGATGTAATGTAAGCTCACATATACCACCCTAATGAGCTACAAGCTGTATTATGGATAGTTAATATTTTATCTCAATTTAATAAACAAAAATACCTCCCATACACCTCACATCAAGAAGATAAAAAGGTTGGCCACTGACTCATCTGATAGAAATAAGAGTAGAATTATGCAACAATACTTAGTTGAAACCATCACTAGACAGTAGACTCAATGAAAATCTTCACATATGAAGAGAAAATCTGTTTGTTTCATTTATAAATGAAAGATCTGTAGATTCTATATGCAGACACATGAAGCTAGTAGATTTCCTACTCTAGGCCTAAATCAAGTTAATGAATCATCCTTCAATGTTAAGCATTAATGTTATACATTGTTTTAGAAGTGTGATACTATTTGTTCTGAAATGTACAGAAGAATCAACATTTTTAGAAGTGAATTCTGCTATTAATATTTACTTTAGAAATGTTTTCCCATTTTCCCTAAAATAATGGAAAGAACTTTCTTAACTTTCAAATGAGATTGAAATGAGGTTTGCTAAGGGGGAGTAAACAAGCTGTGTTCATTATACATGAAAGTTTTCTTTGAGGATAGTAATGTCTAGCTATGAATAAATTAAAATGATTGCAAATGTGCTATCATAATTATTGTGACTGTTACACATCAGCAATGTGGAATGGTGAAATGACCAAAAGTAAGCATACAAATAAAACTTTGTAGCTTTCTCTTTTCTTGGTAGAAATTGAAGGGACATAATATTCACTGAATGCTGGAATTACTTTATTGTGGACAGAATTATTCTCATGAAAGTAGGATCTCAGTCAGCTCTAGGAAGTAAAGACATAAGCTGGGAAATTCATGCTTACTATAAATTGTAACAAAAATACAATTGATTTGTGAAGACCTACATCTACACTGCAGATCACCCACATCTGGATAAGAATTCTAGTAACACAGCATATATAACTTTCAGGCCTGCAAAAATACCTACAAAAAGCTGAAAGAACGGTGGCAAAATAAAGATATAAAATGTATCTCAGAGGAAACGTAGTCTTGGGACCATAACATAGAATACAAACAAGTGTCTCTATGGTTTTTTCTTTTAAATTAATTCTAAAGCCTTTCCTGTAAATTGCTATGTGACTTTTTCTTACAATTAATTCTGGAGTCAAAGTTAAAAATAATTCATGCACAAGTATGTTATCTAATTGGAACATGCAGTTACAATGTTTGACCTTGAAACTTTTTGGTAGAAATAATCAGAAGTGTAGGTTGTTTGACAGAACAAGATATGCTCATTATCATACACTTTCTCAGTGTTTTATACTTACTTTTTGTGAGTTCAAATAGAGATTTGAGTATAAAAAAGTGGGGATGTGTCCTACCTATTTGTGTTGATTAAGTTTCAAGATTGTCATAATACATTTTTCTGAGCAAACCTTATTTGGAGCAAACGCAACAATTACTTTCTCTTGTAAGTCATGATTCCCGAAGCCTTTGAATGCACTTTATAGGACTTAGAGACTTTGGAATTATTTTTGAGTCTCCCCTGAAAACCTTTGGCTCTCATTTTCACCCAAGTTCCAGAGTTCAGTATCTACTCCACAAAAATACTTCTGTGTCTGTCTCTCCTGTATATGGTATTCCACACTGTGCATTCTTGTGTGCATATGGATATTGTGTATAGAAAATGTATGTACTTTGCAGTGCCAGTACCTATTTCTTACTTACAACTCTATCAGATAAACTTTAAAAGAACTATCTCTCATTTTTAACATAAAATGCTCTTTTGAAATTGAATATGAAATGGGAGAACTAAATAGGAATGTGAGAGTCCAAAAAGGAAAACTAGTAAAAGCATATTTCACCTTATTATTATGACAAAAGCAGCAGTTTTAAAAAATAATTTTATATAATTTTTGACCTTGTAAGAATACAGGGACTCACCAATCAATAAGAATAGGAGTTTACTAGTATAAGTACAATATTATGGTCTTTCAGTCTTTACAATGGCTGATAGATTAACAAAATGCATATTGTCTGAGAGATGAACAAGGTATTTGGTCAAAAGCTCACTTTGGGAGTGTAGTTTCACTACATTCAAATGGATGGCTTTGCCCTGCTTTATACTGGTGAAAAAATCTAGACATTCTATATTTTTTTTAATACTTAGAGTACATAGAAAAATGTGTTTTATGTGCATCTTCTCTCACTACATTGTATTTCTTATTTTCAAAACATAAGGCAACCTAAAGCAGTAAGAGTCTCTCTTTTTTTTCTGCTGAATTACCCTGCAATGAAAGCACAGTGTTACCACATGCATGCTGAAAAGCTTTTCCAGGTGACTTGATCGTAAATGAGAGTATTTGGGGGTGGGGGTGGGGAGCACAGATGAGAGATCCTGATACTGAGACTTTTCTTATTGCCTAAATTCTGTGCCAACATGGTGTCATCATGAAGGGATTTATTCTATCGGACCTTTTTTTTCAGCTATGCACTTCCTGTTAATTAGATCAATATCTGTGTCTTTTAGGAGCTGGTTTAATATTTTTAATGAAGGTTCATTTAAGGTTCATTCTGGTTACAAGGTAGTTCTTTTCTCATATTTTATAGAACTCCTTTTACACCCTGTATTCCTTTGTAGGTTGTAAGTGATATTCATTTAAGATTTGTGTTTGAAATCTGGAGTAGTTGCACCACTAAGCAGTGAACACAATGAATTAAAAATAGTAATAATGCTAAAAGAAATTTTATTTTTCTTTTATGCCCTTTAGATGCATGTGCACTTTCACTTCCTTCCAGCACTGCCACTTACAAGTGGCAAGTCCACTTCCTGAACTTGCATGGAAATACATCTAATACTATGGCAAATAATTCTCTCTAAAAACATATCCATTTCTTTGACTTTAAATGGAAAATCTTTCCCTGTTACACATCTGAGTAAGGGAAAAGTATGTTACAACTAGAAAGTAGGACACCTGAAGACACCCATACATTTAAACACTTAACTACCAACAAAGAGGACTAGAGACATCAGGCTCACCAATTTCAATAATTAAGTCCCCAAAGTTTGAAGGTGCTGAAATTTTTCATAAATCAATTTTGCATTAAAAAGTGAATCACAGCTTTGGTTCTGACATATACAGTTGAAATGTGGCTATTCTGTATTTAGTACCCTTTGCGGTCAGACAAGAGATAAAAAAATAGGATTCAGTTTTTAGGCCTTAAAGATACATCTGACATTATTTATCACAGATCAAAGAAAACTAGTACAAAAAGTACATCTTAGAAGTAGTTTTTCTAGCAGAACAGAAATCTGGTTTTGTTTTACTGTCTGTCATCATAAACTACCATGATGTCCTTTGAAGCTGAATAAAATCCACCAAACTACCCCCTTTGAAGAGATCAGTTTAAGGGCTGGTCAGTTCAAGGGCTGGTCTTTGGATGAGTGATATCAATTCTGAGGTTATCTTAGGTAATATTCTAAATTGAGTAGATATTATGAACTGCTATATACTATCTGAGGACAGAAATAGCCTGAAATTTCACAATTCTAGTCACATCATACAGGAAAAAAAAAAAGCAAAAAAAACCTTGGAAAAATTGCAGAAAATATATTAGCTAAAATTTTATTTTGGAGGATGGAGGCATCCACATCAACTTATGTTGACTATTTGTTTCACTCTGCTTAGCAGGTGGTAAGGCTTGAGAACCATGACTTTGACTTTTGCTTTCCATGGGATCCTCTGGTCCTTTACAAGAAGGAACACATTGCTGCAGCATAATTTTTGTAATATTTTCAGTCTGCATCTCTTTATTTGATAAGCATGAGTTTAACTAGTCACAGACATTTGTACTAGAGAATTTTTGTCTGTTGAGAGAGAAGGCTTCAAGATTTCATATAATCTTCAAGATTTTTGGACATTAAACATGGGATGTGGAAGTCCCTGACTTGAATTCATCTAATCTTGGTGTCTAACAGCCTGACTTTGATCCCTCAAGGCACAATAAAAAAATAGCAAATTATTAAAATCCCCAAATTTTTGTATTTATTTATATGGTGAGAAGAAAAAAAATCTGCAGAGGGCTCATTAGGAAAGCACACATACATTTTTAGTTATTCAAAGTAATAAAATATTTTTCACCATGCTGAATGTGTTCCTGACATGTATCAGCTAACAGGAGACAGACTACCCAAATTTGCCAGTCAATATAAAATACTCAAGACCCAAAAGGTAAAGAAAATATCTTACCTAATCTAACTAATTATTTCCAGTTTTGAGTTTTTAAAAGTCTTTTTGTTGTTTACAGCAAGATCTTTGATAATATTCTATGGACAATTCCCAGAATACAAATGTAAAGATGTCAGTATAACATGTTTTACATAAAATAAAATATGGCTTAAAACATGCCAAACATGTCCTGATATCACTTATCCAGAAAGCAAACAAGAGAAAGTAGCAATTGAAATGCCACTTCATTAAGAGGAAATAAATCTACATTGAACATCCTACTTTCTGCAAAATTCCACTTTGCAGTCTGAACTGAAGCACAATGCATGATGTTTTTGTTTGTTTTTTCAGTGGTATTTCCACTCCCTTCTGAAGGATAAAATAAGACTAAGTGCAACTAAGTCTTTGCTTGCAGAACAAAGATAGCATGTAATAATTTTAGTACTTCCAGGCTGGAAGAGATAAATATATTTGCAACACTTCAGCAAAGTGCTCTAACTTCATGGCAAATACAAGCTCTAGAAAATGCATCATTTTCCCACCTTGACTCCCTAATTCCCAAGAAATTCCTACAAAAAGAGTAAAAATATAATATTTTTCCACTATGAAATGGTGCAGTTACTCTTTTCTACATTACTTCTAACAGCGTTAGAATTCAACTTCTCTCTTGCTTCAACATTCTAACATTAAAAGGATTAATACGTAAAACATATGTAAAATATTACTTGCTCTTAGTACTTCAGAGCTTTTAGACTACTAGCTAGTTCTGAAAAAAACCATGGCTGGAAAGAAATATAACGGGACATTTGGAAGAAACATTTACACTGTAAAAGGATTGCAAAGTTAGCAGCCTACTTATATGGACCACGTTTCTTTCTATGGTAGCTATATTCTTTATAGCTACCATATTTAATCCCATCTTTTACAAGAAATAATACATTCTGTTACTGTCTGAGAAGTTAGGTGAAGAATTTTGGTTTTTTACATTGTGGCATTTTACCCTACTGAAAAAAGACATCTAAAGAACTCCAAAACTTAGTTTTCTTAATTTGATAGTCATGCAATTATTTTTAAGAAAACCTTGCCTCAAGACCTAAAATCAGTTTACTGGACAATGTTAATTTCTTATAAGAATAGCTTACTACATTGGATAACATCCATTTATTACTTGAGTTTAATTTAGAATTTCATTTCATTTTAATTAAATTCTTCCTACATGTTGAAGAGACCTATATCTAACCTCATTCAACTTCACAAATGACTTTGTGTTAACAATCAATTTATCAACTTTCTCCATAAGGATTATATGTACAGAATGAATACACAAAAGCAAAAGGTGAAAGCAAGAAAAAACCCATTCAGCAATACAATGCATGCAAAGGGGGAAAAAAATTTGTCTCCTTAATTCACCCAATCTAAATTTAAAGAATTGATGACATCTGTTTATACAGAACATACTGTTTATCATTATTTAAACATACTGTTGAAATAATGGTGGGTAATAAAATCAAAAGACAGAGAAAAATAATGACCTTTAATATTCATTACATTTAGCTTTATTAATTAACATCATTGATTCTTAAAACTTTGCTCTGTGGATAAACCCCAAAGAAAACTCCCTATTCTAAAACATGAGGGACAGCATCACAGTGCAGTCAAGCAAATAAATCATGTACGGCAGCCAAAGAAGAGAAAATGTAAAACAACATTAAGGTGCATGTTTTTCTTAGATCACCAGCAATTCTTCTCACAACTTGCCAACTGCCATCATAGTGTTACAAGTTGTTGCATAAACACTGGAAGAAACAGTCTGAAGTTTATAAAATTATAATCATCATGCTCCAAGCTTTTATCGCTTTTTTTATCTTTTACATCTCTCAAACACAGAGATGCAGAAAGTTTAGAAAAGTGTGATCCAGCTTTAGACGGCATAAATTCCACATCTATCATTCTGTTTAGTATTTTTTTCTCTCAAACATACTTGTTTGGCCTAGATTATTAAGTATTTACTGTAAGTATTTACCTAAATCTGAACTTTATGACAGGAAGATGAAACAACTGAGAATGACATCAAAAAAGATTAAAAACTGTTTATAAGACTTGCAGTAAGAAAAATGTCCCAGCAGTACAGATGACCCAAACCCTAAAGAGGTTTATGAAGTAAAAGCCTGAAATATTTAAAGTATGAGAAGATGGATGGGATGTTGTTAAAACTACTAAAGGTGTTTTCATGTCAACAGTATCTAACTTTAGCAACTGCATTTTGAAATGCCTATGCAGCAGAAGCCCTAGGCCAGACAAGATAAAAGGAATTTTAAATGTCACGAATTGGCTAATTTTAACAACTGGATCCTACACTCCTTTATTTACTTACTCTCTTCATACCTTCATCTCTTGGTTTTTAGCATTTTTGCAATCATTTCAAGATAAAAAAAGGCATAAAACAAGGTTCAAAAGCAGTCATTTTCTCACTTCTGTTTCATGAACCCAATATAACATGCCAATTTACACTCTGGTTTTGTTCAAATTTCTTTATGTGCCTGAGAAGTAAAAGAAGTTTCAGAAGTATACTTTAGGCAGTCTGAAAGAATATCTCTTGCTTTCTTTTCCAGACCCCCTCATCATAGTCTCACCTGATGCTTTGGGTACTTCTGCAAAGAAGGTGAGTGAAGCCCTTGAACTGGATGGGTCAGCAAAGAGAGGGAAAGAAGGGGACTACACTGCAAGTTCAGCTGTGGGGGAGACCAAAGGGACAAAATGTCAAAGTTAAAAGTAACAGATTACCTCAGCTACAAATAAAGCAACCACCTTCCCTCCTATATCAAGCAAAAGAAACACAGACATAATACTAGGAACAAAGGAATCTTTCCAAAGTATTATAGAAAAGTCCCATTTCCAAATCAGAAGCTGTTGTCTTGTGACGTGGAAATGTCTCTCTAGTGGAAGAGGAAATGGTGACAGGTTTTTCTCAAATGTTACCATGTGTGCCTTGTAGAAAGGAGAGCCTTGCTGAGCTAGGCAACCCATGGGAAAAGAGGTGGCTGGTTACAGGGTGAATAATTCTGCTCTTACAACTCAGGGTTAGTTTGTAATCTCTGAAAGAAATGCACAGTGACACGGCTGTGAGTACAAAAGAGGACCACATTATGTGCCTAAATGGGTTTGTAGAAAAACACAGAGTCATGGTCCATGGTTCTGCATTACAGGAAAAAATCAACCAGAAGCAACCGAAGCAAAATTGGGCCAAGCTGCATAGAAAGCTAAAAAGAGGTTCTCTGTGCTAGGATTCCTGAAACTTCTCCCAGAATGCAGAAAACAAGATAGAAATGTTATTGAGGATGCAAAGCAGAAATGTATTTTTGATTCACACAGTGAAAAGAGAAGTATAAAGATTATCAGAAAGGGATCGGGAAGGAGGAAGCTCATGCAGGAAGGTCAGGCTTCCCTTCAGCTATCACAAAATCCAAGTTCCTGCATTTCCATGTCAAGAGGGTCAATCAAGATTTTAAAATTAAAGAAGAGGAATGCCAATGTATATTTTAGGAAGCCTTCAACCGAGATGTGCTGAAATTTGTTGTACTCGTGATGGACTCAGCCACCACAAAGTCAAAATATTCTGTATCCTAGAGCAAAGGTTAGGACAGACATTGGAAATATCCAAGCAAGAAGCAACAGAGAACTGTCAGAATACACTAACAGTGAAACAGAAGAGAGTAAAGCAATGATACATATGAAGTTTAAGAAATAAAATTATGACAACAGCTGCTCTTAAACAAGGCTATTGATAGAATAATCAGATCAGAAGCTGGAGGCATGGATGACAACTACTGGGACATTAGTACTGGGAGGCTGATATAGTGTATAGGTAAGACAGAAAAGCATGTTATTATTGCAGATGCTCCTTATCAGTGATCATAATGCACACACTTCAATATATCCTTGCAGGAACAAAACCAAAGTAAATAGCAATCATAATAAAATCATTATGGTTTAACTTGATTTTAAAAAAGGATGCTATAATAAAATGTGGGGACTTATTCAAAAGGAAGAAATACAAGTTAAAAGCTGAATTTTTAAAGGTGTTGTAGAAAATGTACAAGAATAAAATTCCCAAGATTCAGAATGACTGCAACAGTGCCACAAAGAAATAAGAAAGATCCAAAATGAAAGCAATATGGCTATAAAGTAAGGATAAAAATGACTGTGAGAAATCAGAAAAAAAAAGTGAAGCTGTGTCTGAGTTAGGAAAGCATGATCATGAGTTCTCACACTTTCAGTGAAGAAATGCAAATAAGACAGGCCATAAAAAATTTATGGCAAAAGTACAAAAGCTCAAAACCCAGAAATAAATCCTTGTTAAAGCACATCAGAAGCAGAAAGCTCATCCCAGTGCCTTTAAGGTCAACAAAGGATTAAGGTATAAAACAAGCACAAACAGCCAAATGGATGTTTTGCATCTGTGGTGACCCAGAGGCTGGGGAGCTGCATGTATGGCAAATCCTTTCATGGAGTACTTAGAAAGCAGGAAAGTGAAGGTAAGGGTCAATGGAAGAGATCACAGAATAAATCTATGAATCAGTAGTAACAAATCACTTACATCAGACAGTATTTATTCAAGTTCTAAAGGAACCCAAGGATGAAAGACTTGAATGACTAATGACGGTGTGTAAACTTTCACTTAACACTGTTTCCATACCAGAGCCTTTGAGAATAATTAACCTGGTGAGAATTTTTAGCAGAACTCCAAGGAAGACCTGGAAAACTGCAGAACATTCAGATGACATTTGCAGCAAACAAACTAGTGCAAATTACTCTGAAGTAAAGTATTAAAAGGCACCCAGATAAATGAGATGTTATGGACAAGAGTCAGCTTTTGAAAGGCAAGGAATGCCTAGCAGATTGACTGGAATTTTTTAAGGAATGAACAAGCCATAGGATCTATCCCATCTGGTTTACTTAGGCTTCCATATGATGCATAATTTCCATCAGCCACAATTCATCAAAGAAAAATCAGGATCTTTTCTATAGAGAAAAAAAGTCTCTCATGTGGAACAGTAATTTTATGGAAGTATGACAAGAGAAAGTATGGAGTAATGGTGAACTATCACAGAGAAGAGTATGACTAATGGAGTTTGACAAGAGTAAGGAGTAAGACTTATGCTGTTCAAGAGATTCACACCACAAATTACCCAGGAAGTGACTACTGAGGTGACAAGTCCATGAAGTTATGCAGCATCATAAAAACAAGTACTATCTGTTACAGAAACAATAAAATGGAATATCCAATTTAATGCGGAGAAATGCAGTGAAACATAAAGAGAGGAAAAGAGTCAAACTCAACCTAAACTATCCATTGAGTAATACTACTCCAGCTTGAGATCTTCACAATTCCAAAGTAAAAAGAAATAAAATATTACGAAATATCAGGAAAGAAATAGAAAATGAAATGAAACTGTGTTACGCCTTCACATAAAATCACACAAATTCTGTTCCAGCTGTGTTGCCTTGACTTCTGAGATGAAAAACTTCAACAATAAAGAAACTGTGGGGTGACAAGGATGAGCCAAAATACAGAATATGCTAGAAAAACATCAGCAGCTGGAAAGGTATATGATTTTGAAAGCAACTAGACAAATCTATGGAAGAAATATCTATTCAGAGTACACAGTCTGGCTCCTGAATCTCAAACACTTTCTAATGGGGTAGTTTTCTACCACAGTATCATTATGCAATGTCTCTCTTCATTAGGGTAGTGTTACTGGTTACTGCCAGAAACAGGATACTTGACAATATTGACTTTTGGTCTTACCCAAGGGAGTATCTGTTTTTGCATGTTCTTGAATAGTAAAACAGACAAAATCTGAACCTGTAAAATCTTGATTCCTTTTTATATATACTTTTCCTTTGCTTGTTTACTAGTGAAACTTTATGACCAAGCATGCCCACCCTGCAAAGTTCAGAAAGACTTTAATTATGGATAAAAAAATGCTGTGTCTCTTTCCTGAGTAAATAAAATCTTCTCTGAAACTTATTTTGTTAACCAAATGCCTGAAAACATATTTTTTTTCAAGACACTCTGTAAATGAGCTGGGAATCTCGACATCCTGCTGAAGCAGCTTTCATTAGTAACAAGGTGGTGGGGTTGTATTCCCTAATATGAATAACAGAAGTTCAGCTTTATTTAGAGCTAAGGTTCTGATTTTGCTTTCTATTGCCCTCTTCTATGCCTGAAGGTGGCAGCATCAAGATGCTACAAATTTAGCAGTTATAATCAAACAAAACATCAGTTACCCCTAAAATTAAATTTGATATGCAATTTAAAAATGAATAGTTTTACTAACACATCCTAAAAGGGATACATGGATTAAGTGCAATAGGCTATACTAAATAATTTTAAATAATGTCTTGATTATTTTCTTGGAATCATGCAAAATAGCTTTTCAACAATAGTTTTTAAATAATAAATGCAAGTTACCATGCTTTAGATGATAGATTTTCTTAAAATATATTCAATAATCAAAACTTAAAAACTTAATATTATCTTGTATTTAATATATCTGTTCATATCCTGTGGCATGTCAGCAAGCAGAGAGCATCACCTGTTCATTCAATTTATCACTTTTAAGATCTATATGTAATGTAAATATTGCTTCATCTCTTCGAGGTCTTCAACTGAAGCATAACTGGCATCTTTCATATGGTAGGAGATTTGATACTAAATTTTGGGAAATCAGACACGAGGCTCAGCACAGCTGTGTAATAACACAGAAGTCTGTGAGCAAATGAGGCAATGGTGCAAGCAAAAAACCAGAGTCACTTTGGTTTCCTGCTCTAAAGTGGATATATCAAGACTCAGCAGAAAAGTGACAATGGAAAAGAGCTTTAGCACTTATGCCTTTAGTGTTTTATGAATACAGAAAATATTGCTTCCATTCAAAATCCCCTTCCTAGAACAGACCACTCTTGACTATGAGCTTACAACAATATTTTGAAATTATGTTAAATTGTGCCACTTAATATCACATTAAAAAGGGAGAATAATGAAGTAATTTTACAGATGTCTATATATAAATCTAGAAGGTAATACCAAAACATTAGTGTACAAATATGTAATCATGGACCATTATAATTAACATACAAATGGTTTTGTAATGGAAAGATTAGGACATCCTTACTTATTCTCAAACCATGTAAGTCTCACAAAACCCTGGCAGCTGAAAGCTGTTAGAAAGTGTGAGATTTTAAGGCAAAGGATACCATTTATATTTGCTATTTCCTACTTGCAAGCCTACAAACTTCATAGCAATCAGAATTCTGAATTAAAAATACAAGACTGAGTGTTCTGCACTCTCAGGTACCCTCTAACACAGTCAAAAAGACACCCATGCACTAAAAATGTGACCCAAGTGTCCAAGGCCACTGCGTGCAGTTGAGCTCAAAGAATGTGACTTATTTCAACTGACAGAGATGCCTAAAAAGTACCATAGGTACACACGGTCTGAATGGTACATCACTATCTGTTTGGGAAGTGTACTTTGGCAAAAGCATTTTGTAAGGAAAACAAGCCTATTTGATTGAGCAATGGGGTTATATTTTAGAAAGTGAGCTGCTGAACTCTAGCTTGAGAATCAGCATGAAAGAGTCACAATAGGGTATTGGCAAACTGCACAACTTCCATAATATTTTTCAGTATTCATTACTGTAATAGTAAACAAACCCAGAATTAACACCTGACATTAAAATCACACAATAATTCCCTTTAGTAGGCTGTCACTTCAGTTCCCTAAAGCTTTATGATCATAATTCATTTTGTACGAAAATATCACATAGCCAGGCTTTTATTTAAGCTAAAATTTCTGGAAATATTTAGTCATGAAAGCTTACAAATCTTGCTAAAGCAAAATGAGATACAAACATGATATTGTGCCTGTTTCAAAAATGTTATTTAATTTAGGACCACTAAGCTTTGAATCAAGAACTTTAACTCAGCAGGTAGCTTCTGTGGTAAGGTTTTTCTTGTGAACTAATTTATATGTAAGTTGTCTGGGCTGCAAAATTCTTACAGAATTTACCTATGTCCCATGCTTTTATAAAATAATGTTCATAGACAGGAATATTTAATTTAAAATCTCAAAAGATTAAAACATTATTGCTGTGCATCCACTCCTTTCAGAAATCCTTCCACACCCAAAAAGTACAAACAGAATCTCCCAGGGCTAGCCATACTAATGACTCTTCTTCCCATTATAGTCTTTCCCAGCTACACCCACTGAGGGAGGGGCCATGTACTGGAAAATTCTGATACTAGTGGATTGTGAATCTTGAGTTTACCACAAAGTTGATTAAATACATTGTTTATAAAGAAAATATATTCCTTTCATGGAGTTTTTTTGCCTTTTATAGTTTGCCTTTCCCCGGACCTCCTCAAGTCAAGGAATGAACACAAAGAAATCAGCAGTAAAAATAACTGATATCATTGAAATCATAAAGTCAAGCACTCAAGCTGAGTTTCTGGTTGCCAGCACAAAGTTAACTAACCTACATTGCTAAGACAGAATATCTTAACTACAAGATCACATACAGTGTTTCTTAAATGATTCAATTTTTCCAGGGCGCTGAGTAGATCTTCCATGGAATCCAAGCACAGTAATGAAGGATGTTATTCACTGTAGAACCTATGTCTGACTTGTTATAGAAATGGAAACAATATACTGTATAAAATACAACAAAAAAGAAAAAAATACAGAAAGAAGAAAAGGATGCCTTCCTGGCTCACACTCTTGAATTCTACCTTATGGAAACAGTTTTTTTTCCCTGACTTCAGCAGGAAGAGCAGAGATTGAGAAGAGCAGAGATTGAGAAGAGCAAATTTCTCATGCTTAATTATTACTGCAGTCTTTTTTATTTTTTATTACTATTTCCTGATGTAGTAAAGTGAACCCACTAGCAGAAATGTTTCTTACTTACAAATGAAATGGAAATGAAAATAAATTTTCCATAAATAAAGCCTTATGTAACACTCAGGACTCAGAAACTAAGCAGTAAATGTTACCCACATTATAGACATTTGTGACCTTTCACTCTCAGTAATTCTGTTTCCTTTCTACAAATTGGGGTTAATTCCACCCCTCCTCCAGAAGGATGTAATGAAGATTAATTAGTGTTTGTGAAAAATTCAGATAGTATATTGATGCACACTTCTGAAGAACACTTGAGGAAATTAATCATTTCTTCTTTACAGCAGGAACTGAATAGACCAGAGTAAATAATATATAGAACAATGCAATGAACAACTAGGACAAGAGAAAATATTGAAAAGCTGCTTATTATCCAAGCAGTATTTACTTTGTGTATTCAATAAGAAAGGGTCCTGCAACTAAAGATTGCTCTAATCCAAATTCAGAAACTAAGAGTGAGCAATAATTCTGAGTCCTCGCCTTCCAAATTTCCAAGTTCTTTGCAACCATAATAATGTTCTCTTATACTTCAATATAGCAACAATTATTATATTATAATGCTATTTTTATTTTAACAGATTGAAATTTCTGAACCATTTTTAGATCCAATAATTGAAGACAGAATGAAGTATCTAATTACCACGTTAAGAAGCCATATTGACTCCAAAGAAAGAGACAGTGGCTAATTCACTGTCAGACTTGGAATCAGAGCCAACAGAGACCCACTGTTCTATGCTGATGGCTGATGATTATCTCTCACTGTCCATGAGTGATAACATTGCAGAACGGAAAATACGCCAACTCTACTTTTTGCCTCAGCAGACCACAAGAGAATATAAACTATATTTAAACTGGAATATAAAAATAAGCATATAATTAGTGCAGCATTTTAAATAAAGTCTTTTTAATTACTGTAGTCAAAAGGTGAGCCTTATTTACAATTGTAGGGAGCACATTTTTTCCTGGACTCCTGTTGTTATGGACTATAATACATTATCTGGTAATCTTCACCAATTACAAGCTAGTAGTATTTAACAACACACAGTGCTGTTAAAAATGTTTTTAAATAATCTTCAGTAAATGCAAGTTTCAACTTTTGCTCCAATTTTCAGGTTTCTAATAATAGAGCATTTGAGCCTTATAAATCTTAGAAATCTAATTAGACAATGTTAAGTTCTCTCTAGCTGAAGTCACAGATGTTTCATACTGGGAAAATCAGCAAGCCCCAGGGTTTGTTTGGTCTAGTATAGTGTCAAATTTTCATGGATAATTTAATAGCTAATAACTCTAATTCTTTCCCGTAAACCAAGAGATGATAAATAGTAATTGCTCTAAAGCCATAAAATCAACCCTCCAAGCAAAAAAAAAAAACCTCCAAAAAACATTGAGGAGATTAATTTCTGGTACTTAATGTTTCTTTATTACTAATTGTCCCTGAGTTGTATATATCTTATAATATGAAAGAAAATGCAAATAAATTCACTGGATTAATGCAACTGAGAAAGAAATTACATCAAGGATACTGTAAATATCTTTGATCTACTACACACACTGATTAGACGGTAGGGAAATTATTTTATTTCTTTTTCTTCTCAGGTTCTAGTAACAACAGTCTGTGGGCACATCCCAGGTTTCCCAGAAAAAAGTGGTATTTTCTGCTTTCACTGTTAAAAAATATATTTATTTCTCTTTTGCAAAATTTTCAAATGAAATATAATTTTTTTTATTCTTTAAATAGAACGAGACATGCAGAGGTAATTATTCAGTTTGTATTTCAGAGCATGCATTTTGTGAGAAGACAACTTGATATTTTTCTAAGGAATGTCAGAGAAACATTTAACTGCTTTTTAAAAGGCTGGCAGCAGGGTGAGGTTTATTTGTTTTTATAAAATCATTAGCCAGGTCAGTGTGTGGAATGGACTGGGTACACTGGTTTACCAGTGCTCTATTGCAAAGATTTCCCAGACTCCTTCAGATGATTCACCCCATAAATACAATGGGTTTGCAGACATTCTTCCATTTTCTACATTCCATGACACCAGCTGGTAAGAGCTTTTTGCTCTCCTTTTTAATGGAGAGGAGACAGCTTTAGTTTTGAGTAGAATGGAAACAGAGTGCTGGCAATAAACAAAGAATGGGTAAAATGCTTAAAAACAGAAACTCAACAGAATTCAGAAAACATAAATTCTGAAGACATACTACTGTACTTGGGAATAGCAGTTTATCTAAACAAAAGTTATCTGGAAAACTAATGAGAGGGTTCTCAGAAAATTATGCTACCGCTGGAAAAATATGGCTGTGAATATACAGTCTTTGAAAAAAATGGATTTCAACTGGCCATGTATTAAATGACCAAAAGACAAAACTAGAAAGTTATAAACAACAGTTATTCACCTCTGTTTCTTGTTACTTCTATTTCTAATTACTCAAGAGAAGTGTATCACAGAGAATTTTAAAAACAGTGGAATATAAGGTGAATTATAAGGTTAATAATAAATAATCTTTAAAGTTGATCAATTCAGAATTGAGAGAAAAATAAAATATCTAAATAATATCTAGTATTTTAAAATAGATATTAGATATAATTGATTTTAGATAGAATTTTAGATATAATTGATTTTGAGATATTTGAAAGGCAGAAAAGGATTTTTGTGTTTTGTTTCTAGTTCATCTTTAGTTCATCTTTTTTGTTTTCCCAAAAGTAGCACATTTGCTAAGCTGATCTTCCTAGGACATGATGAAAAAAATATTTGAATATATATATGCACTGGATGGAATTTGTAGCCTGGGGAAAAGGCTAAGTTCAATTGCTGTATGGTACACTGATAGAAATATTGTCCAGGAAGACAAAAAGTAATAGAAATATGACTTTGAGCTTGCTCTGACAATGCTCTTGTAGTAGTTGGGGAAAAAAAATACATAAATAAAGTGGGGTCTCTTCTTCCTGTATGTATTCTCAAATGCTGAATTAACATGTAAGGCTCAGAGAAAGAGTTGTGGAGCTGCCAGAGAAGCCTGGAAGTCAGCTGCCAGGTGAATATACCCCAACAGATAAGAAAAGGACTTTGATCATGTTTTTTATTTATGAACATTTTGCATTTATTCTTGTATGATTTTGGTAAAAGTTATTCAAGTGCTGTGCCATTTCAGTGGGAAATGATTTCTTTTTTTCCTTGCAATGCAGAAGGATCCATCCCACAAGACACCTAGGAATATTAAATAAGTACTTACTCTATACATACTTAACATCCAAGTATCTTAGTAAGTTATTAGTATCAAAGTCTACTTTTTTCTTTTCTTTACAAATCTTTTTGGATAGAACAATGGATTATACTGGCATGCAATGAAATTAAAATCAAACCCAAGTCACACTTCTGCAAGACTACAAAATAGTCTACAGGATAATTTTAATAATCTGTGACTATGTTCTTATGTTTTCTAAATCCTCAGCCTCATAATCAGCTGGTTTATTCTAAGAATTCAAAACGTTTACATTATTTTTTAATTAACTCTAACTTGGGTAGATTTATCTCTTTCTGCACTACACTGCCTGCAGGTTTAGGTACATAAATAATTTACTGGTTTGACAACACATGACAGATCAACTGAGCTGTGGGAACTGTGCACAGCAGATGAGAGGCAAATACAGTTAATTTAGATGGCAACTAAGGAACAGCAAAATACCTTTTTTACCTTTTGCTTAAGATTGTACACACACAGCTGCTGTGCCCTTGTATACATCCAAGGCAGCACAATAGCTGGCTTCCTTTCTCTTGAGAGAGATCTTGTGCAATCAGTTCTGTTCTGGTTTTCCCTCTTACACAGACCACGTCACTTTACATCTATTCAGGTCTTGCAGAAGTAAATATCCTAACCTGACAACACCTGTCTCCCTAATTCCAGCTGACATGAAAAAAAAAAGGATTTCTGTGGGAAACAGATTACTAAAAAAGCAATAGAAAGGAGGATACAATGTGTAAGAAGTCTAATTCGAAACTGAATCACAAAGAACAAAGTTAATTACATATTCAACTTTTTCCCTGAAAGTACCCATCACATTGCCCATCTTCTGTAGTTTTAGAAGTCTCTGATCATAGGAAATATTTCTATTCCGTTAGTCTTCTATTACAGCTAAGGAATGGCCTTCTAAAAGATGTATGCATTGCTCTTATTAGCCTACCTGGCTCCCAATAGAGCTACCTCTCCAGCTGACTGCTCATTCTCTCTACTTTCTGTTACAAGTATTCATCAGAAAGTTATCCCCAAACCAGAGTAGACTTAACCTAAAATTAT
Organism: Dicaeum eximium; assembly: GCA_013396995.1. NCBI lineage: Eukaryota > Metazoa > Chordata > Aves > Passeriformes > Dicaeidae > Dicaeum > Dicaeum eximium. The sequence goes on from VWZP01001888.1 coordinate 81,345, forward strand.
TTTAAAAGGTAATGAAGTTGATATATCAAACAGGTTGGTTTTTAGGTTTGGGTTTTTTGGAGGGTTTTTTGGGTTTTTTTTTTTTTTTTTTTTTTTTTTTTTTTTTTTTTTTGATCTGGCATTCATTCATTATTTTTTTTATTTCTCCTCAGCTGTGTGTGATGGGGTATCTTATAAATCCTTAAAATTCTTGTGAATAGAACACACTACTGAAGTGTTGTCTCAAGTTATTTTTTGTCACACTGAGGATACCTAAAGAGTATCTAAAAAGTTATGTATCTATGTATTTTACATAAATAATGATGTATGTTCGTATAAGAGTTAAAATCACCAAGAATTACTCTTCCTCAGCATTTAACATGGATGGCCCTGCTGTTCCTGGACACAGAGATTTCTAGAATGGATGGGAGTCCCCTCATGCTCACCCAGTGCCCACATGTGTGTGGGATGTTACCCCTCTGCAGAGGGACTGGAGGATAGGATGCACTGCGGGGCCAACTGACCTGGAACTTGCCTTGGAAAAAGGACTGCACAACATGCTGGGTTTTGGACACTAAATTTGCTTTGCCCTAGGTTTGCCGTAAGTGAGGACTGCCTGCAAACCAAAGGAAGGACATGCCTTACTCCTCAGCTAAGGAGCTGTTACCAAATGCCCATTTTGATTTTCATTCCTGAAAGATATTCTGACAGTAATCCCTCATCACTTCTTTTGACTTTCTATAAATTGTATTTGGAGTCTTTGTCCTCAGAAAATAATCAGACCAGCATCTGTGCAACTTAGATCTAGGATAAGAATGTTGTAAGTTGTAAAAAAAAAAAAAAAAAAATCCAGTCAATTAAATGCAATAGCATTTTTTTGGGGGTAATTTGCAGGAAACAATTTGATTGCTTCGAAATTATTGCTCTAGAAAAGCTAATTTCTTTGTATGCATATTTTAAATACTTTAAAGTAATTAGGAAATATACTTCATAAGCAATTTTAAAATAAAAAACCCTATAATCATTATTGGTACAAAGCATTTTTGCAAAAGTGCACATTCTTGTTAATTGTTAAAGGAAGTTACTCTTTTAGCTTACCAATTTTGTGGTTTTGAACAGAGGCCCAACATAATTAAACCTAGCTGGCATCATCAGGTTATCAGGTGTTATACTATAAAGTGAATGCAAAGGGAATTTTGACTTATCAGTATGTACAGTTTTTGTGGTGGTTTTTTTTTTTNTTTTTTTGGTTTTTTTTTTTTTTTTTTTTTTTGGTGGGGTTTTTTTTTTTTTTTTTTTTTTAATGAGTCCTCAGAAAGCCTGATAGCTTTGCAAGGTATTAACTGCTCTTTGCTCATTCCAGGTATCTCTGACTTGGGAACTTCAGAAGGTACCAAAAGACCATCTCTGTAAGAAAAACAAAGCTCCAACCAAACCAAGCTCTTGATGGTGGTCAGGGTGTTAAGAGGCACAGAGCTACAGAAAATCTGTGTTGGTGTTGTTTAAGAATTCTTTTAACCATGTGTGTTCTCAGCCTGCTCTCTTCATTCCTTTTCCCAGCAACAGCAGACAGAAGTATCTGACTGCACAAACCCAGAATTTGTCCCTATACCAAGTGTATCAAGCTACCAAAACAGCATGCACAGACACATACATGTTAAATCACATTTCTTTGATCAATTATAGATTTATTTTTAAAGCTATAATTTTTCTGGTTTTCTTAAAGGTTTTCTCATTTTTTTTTAAACACAGAGATAGAAGAGGCAGCAACATATCTAAGTTGTATAAGTTATAGTAAAAAAGCCATCCTGCTCCAGAGGGTGAAAGGTGATGTACCAGAGCAATTTGCCCAATTCCCCCAGAGTAGCTTTGGAGTACCCTTAAACTGTTCAAGAATCAAGTGGACCTAGATATGAGAAACTTGATTTAATAAGATCTGCTCTGAGCACATGCTTGAACAAAAATTCTGGAGCTCCTTTCCATACTCAATTATTCTACAAAACTGTGGAAGCATTTGGCAATTTTCTCTATTAAAATTATTTTACAATAATTTTAACCTGCAGAGATAGGGTGAGGAGGGCAAAGTTGTAAGGCTTTAGCCTTGCAATGAGTCCAATCTCCAGAGAGATTTTTGACTCTTGCTCTCAACACTTCTATTCATTTTCTCTTGAAGGCAAAGCACATAAACACAAATTAAAACCAAAACTCCTTCTTTTGTCCTAATCAGGAAGACACATAGTCTAGGTCCCTCTTTGCTGTCATGAATCTTAAGGCATCTGTAGCAGTTACTTTTGCATTTGGCACCAGTAAAGGTGAAATTAGATTTTAAGCAGAAAGAGAAAGTGATTTCACTACCTCTATCAGAATTTTAGAAAGCTTTTCAGGCCATAAGTGGTTATTTCACAGATGCATCTAATAAAAAGCTTTAGCTTAGTATCACATCCAATTGGGATTCACAAAGAGAACCGTTTTCCACCAGTTTGCATGGTTTATGTGTCCTCTGTTCAGTCTTCTAGCTCCTGTGAATACTCAGTCCCCATGTAGTTCATACTCAAATTGTAATTTGTGACCCCCCCCAAAAAAAAAAAAAATTCACTGAGAGGAAGCTTTCTAACTCAAAATAACCCTGATTGAGCAGAAAGATGGATAACACTGCTCTGTTCTCCTGATTCCCCACTGCTCTTTAGTCCTGTTTCTGCCTGTGGAAAAGCCCAGCTCCCAGCCTGTTGCACTGCCAGCGCCAGGTCCAGATCCAGTCCCTGGGGCTGTGCTGCATGGGGGGTCTGGTTCTAGCCTGCTTCAATCACTTTAAACCTGTTAGATGGTGAAATCCTTCAACAAAATCCAGCTGCTGATCCTTGGCTTTGTTAGATATACTCAACAGGCAGAACCAAGGAGAGCTGTCTTTTCTTTTCCCTACCCACACAGCATTATCAGAAATTCTGTGTCCAACATAGTCCGTATTTTTCAAGCTTCAATATATACTCAAAATACATAAGTTCACATTTTAGGTATAAAATGATGTTCAAATCTCCTATTAAGTCTTTAATTCATTACTTAAATTGATTTAAAAAACCAGTAGTGAAAACAGCAGTCAATTCTATCACTGGCTTTTCAACACAACAGCACAAAGAGCTTCACTATTGAAAAAGCATCATGGATATCACAGTGCATAGTTTATTAGCAATACAGCTAAAACACAATACAGCTAAACCAGCTAAAATTATATAAAAGTTATCTAAAACCTCAGTAATTAAAACTTTCAAGAATGCATAAATTTTTCCTTGGGACAAATAAAATGAGTTTTATATATCTAGTTGCTTACATGTTCATCTAGCATACAGACAGAACTCAACAGATGAGTGAGATATTTGGTCTCTAAAACCATGTTTTATCAAAAAAAACCCCAAACAACAAACTAGTGGGTGGCTATGAAATATATTTTGTAGTAAAGGGAGAGAATAATAAACTAGCAAACCACAACCTGAAATGCCAACCTGCTATTCTATTTGTTTTTACTGAATATACTTTCAGTTTTGATTTTAGAAAGCAAGTAAATATGACTGTGAATCATCCTCCCATAACATGAGTTAACCCAGTTATGGCTTGTAAATAGACAGATATCACAGGAAACTAGGGATTTTTTACCCACTTGTGATTGCTTTTGCTTAAAACCTAGAATACTGTTTGAATGCTTTATCAGTAAAGAGGTACATTGCAAATTGAGATATATGAATAATCACCCTTTCACTTAAAGTGTTCACTACTTTATCCTTGATAATATAAATGCAAGTTTTGCATTTTCACTTGATGATACAAGTAGTTGTACACTGACTTTAAATCCATTATTTTAATAAGAGTATATTAACACTGGTGTCACTGTTTCTTCGTTTTAGCCACGACCTTCAGCTGTGAGCTTTACACAGCCTGACTGATTATTCTTGTCCACAAATTTGTGGACTTATCTATAAAGGAATCCTGTATTACACTTGTGTTTGGGCTGAAAAACTTGTTTTTCCTAAGACATAAAAATTTTTTTGATGGTAATGTCTAAATATGAAGAAAATGCACATAAAAGCAACGTGATATTCTAACTTGGTCAAACAGGGTTTTGCTTTGCTGTAGTTTACACCCAGGATATGACTGTCTTTTCAAATGCTCTCATTTTGCAAGCCAGAAAAACCCATGAAAACAGATAATTGCTCAGCAACCACTTCTGTCAGTCCTGTTGTGCCCTGTGCTGCTCACCATAATGTCACAACAGTGTTTTGCTGTTGCCTTCAATGGCACTAGGCTCAGGCACAATGCTTGTCTGCATAAATTGTCCCCTGCTGACGGGCGCAGTCCTCGGGAAGGACTTCTGTTGCCAGCAGCTAACAAGCTCTCCCTTTATATCCTGTGCTAAAGGCCCATGTGTTTGAAGTGGAAGGATCAGGGTTCTTAGATCTCCGATTTGTGAAGCTTGTTAAAGCTTTTTTATTAAATTCAGCTAATTTAAGAAGTGCGGGATGGTTAAGGTATTCTGTTTTTGCAATTCAATGATACATTGTTCTTTTCTTTTTTTTCTATTTACATAATACTTTTGGAAGCTGAATATGAAAACCATGGTGTGTATTTTCCCAATATATTCTGCAGTCCATGCCAAGCTGGTGTTATTTATTGACTGTGGTTGTTTGGACTGTCTAGAATTAGGGTAAAAATATCTTACAAGCATGTCTTTTGATTGCACTACAAGCTGTTATAATAAAAATTAAAGCAAGATGTATTGACAAAGGCTTAGATACAAATCAATATAGGGGAAACCAAATGCACAGATTTTCTACCATACAGAAGGCAATGCATCTGGTGTTGAACTGTAAGAAAAGATTTAATTCTTAACAAGTGAAATCATCCTGTCACTTGCAGAAAAACAAAAAATAATGCTCAATAAGAATAGCAAGAGATCTGTTCTACAATACCAGTCATTGAGACAAAATGTCAAAATGGCAAAAAAATACACAGGCTATACTTTTATCACTTTATATTACTTCATCAGATTTCTCAGGCAATAAAGGGTGACACTACATATTTACATCAGACATCTTTTCCAGAAGGGGGGAGCAGGGGGTGGGAAGAGAGAGAGAATTATCTTTATGACACTATTTTGAGAAGTGATTTTAAAATATATAAGCACAATTTCATTAATGCAAGCTCAAACTTCCTAAATAAGATATGTGTACATAATAAAAGTCTTTTTATAAGGGTTTAAAGTTCTTCTTATTGTCAAATACTTTAAACAGTGTCACTGACGGTGCAGACAGCTTTTTAGTAATTCAAACAGGACACTGCTCAGTGAGTGCCAGATCATGATACCAACATTTTTCTGGCAGCTTAGATATTCCCAAATTTCATATTTAACATCATGATGAGGTATTGCCTTATCACTGTGTAGTGTCTACAAATAGCAGTCTAAAGATTAGAAAGGATACTTGGATTTAATTGCGACTGACATAAAGAATGCTCAGATATTTTGTATTTCTGTACTATAACAACAAATTATGGCAAACAACGCTTTTTCATACCAAAATTTGGGTAAAATCTGCTTTGAATTCTACATGAGAGATCAAACACACCAGCCCAAGCTACAGAAAAGTGTGAATTGACACTGTGCTTCAGCATCATGAGGAGTGCTGCTGTCTCTCTGAACTGCACACACCCAAAACAGGAATGGGTGTTTGAAAACAGAAACTTTTCTGGTTTTGAGTTAGAGTTCAAAAATTCATATTTATTATAAGTTAAGTATATTTAAAGAAACATAGTAAGGACAACAGTGCACTAAAAACAAATATTAAACTTATTTGTTACAGTAACCACAAACTATATGCACACAGTGTTTAAGTCTTCTTTGGGCCAAAAGGTCTTCACTTCAGGGCATGTTTGAAATGGGTGATGCCATCTAAGATGGACTTGACTAACCCTGCCTGGTAGCATGTATTTTGAAGATAGAAAATAACTTTTTTGCAATATCCCTAATTTTACTTCTCCTTCTTGTCTAGCTAAATAACCTATGGAGCAAAATCTCTAAGGGAAGGAATGCATAAAGCAGAACAAAAAGAATGAAAATTAAAACAACATGCAGAGTAAAGAAATATCTTCTACTAAAGAATTAAGTGTGAATATAAAAAACCCCAACAAACTATCAACACATCAACTTTTATTAGCACAGTATATACACATTACACAGCTACACAAACTCTATTTTACATTTGATGTCTTTTGTTTACTTGAAAGCAACATTGCTAAGCTTGAGCTGCAACTACATAAGAAAAAACTGATTTTTAAAAATGGAGGTGTTACTGAGACTAATTTATACTATCTTCAATAACACCAGGTGATGGCAGGTGAAAGTGAGTTGTTAATTTGTGAATTTCAATCTTGTATCCTTTTGCTCACAATAATGAATCTAATTTAAAAAATTTTATGATTTTTTTCTTAAGTTACATGTGAATGAAACAGCCATCTCTATTAGTATTAGAATATTAAAATCTTTGCAAATCAATCTGTCTGTGGCCAAAATAATGTTTAAACTCTGTGCAACAATCAAAGCAATAGCAGTAGGTATTATAGGTTCTGTTGGTCTTCTACTACCAGAACCTAGCTCTTCTGTACTAAAACCATTCTATCCTGCACCAGAAAAATGCAACAGCTTGCTGAGTTATGGAATTTCAATTTCTCCAGATGAAATTCTTCACACACTGTTATTCAGTATATCATGCTAATTCCTGTATTATCACTGCCAGAACTGTGAATCTCTTGGTACTTCATGAAGTTTACCATATAAGCTTTCAAATAATTAATTAAATCCTCTAAAAACTATTTTATAATGTAACTTTCTGAAAGAGAGATGAAAAAAAATTCCCTCTTTCGGTACTTGGTTATTTCAAACTCAGATTTAAGTATCTGTTAAGCAGAAAAATTCAGTAGAGAGACACCATCTATGACAGAACTGAAAGGTAACAATTTTAACCTTAGGGATAAAAAGATTATCAGTCTGGGTTTCCCACATCCGAGATAAAGGCTGGAATCACTGAAATGCAACAGAAATGTAAATCAGTATTGCATCTGTCTTAATGGCTGTTTCTAAAAATACTTAGTTTGTTCTTCCAAGGAACATGCACAGGTGCTTGTCCTCAGTAAGACACTACAGGTTCCAGATTCTGCATGAGAGAAGTCACTAAATGCTTCTCAGGAATAACAATTCAAACACATCCCCGTGCTGAGCATTTCCTGGCTTCTCGTCTCCCTGCACGGAGTGTAGATATTCTGGTGTGTTACTCCAGAAACCAGTCAGGGATACAAAATCACTTATTCCAGTCTCTGTGATTTGTTTTAGGAGATACACTGTCTCCTAAAGGCACACTCTCTGCAAGGCAGAGAGCAGAATTTTCTACAAATATGGAAATATGGAAGTTTATTTCACCCCTCCAGTCTGTTAGTGCCTGCCTGCTAATTGAAACTGTATTTTACCAGATAACATGCAAACAGTCCACATCACAGCGATAACTGGAATAATCAAAAAATGTATTTGTAATATAAGTTTATAAGTACACAATTTTCAAAGGTTATGATAATGCTTAAACAATGTAATAAATCTGAAACTCTAGTTCAATTAACCATTCACTACACTGTTTAATCCTAAAAGAAAACACACCTCGTTCAAATCGAAGATGTGAAAATTTTCCCTGCTAACATCTGGGATGAGATTTGCTGGAAAACATTCACCCAAACCATACTTTGCAACCAAAGCAGTTGCTTCAAAATTTTTAGGTATTTGCCAGAAATTACTGCAACTGAAATTCCAAGATGAAAACCTTTTTGTCATGTTAACGCCACATAGATGGTATTTATTTTGGATTAACTTCTTTAAAAGTCATTATTTCTGCACTGTACAAGTGCTATTTCTGTCATTCATAAAGATCAAGATGAATGGTTGACTGAAACATAATGAAAAATGAACTAATTTGGAAGAAAGAACAAAAGAGTATTTATGATCAGAACATCACTCATATAAAAGATGATGCAGCAAGGGTTAGATAGAAGGATTTGGAGCTGCACAACTTTCCTGGTCAGGACAACTGCCATTAAAGAGAAGGGCTCTCAGAAGAAAGGTAAAGAAAACTGCATGAACTTTCAGCATATTTTCAAAACATTTAGGAAGTTTATACAAGCCAAGACAACAGAGGTTAAATGCCAATCTAGAAGTTAGGCTAACCTTGAGGTTGAAGTGGGAAAATGCATATATTTTTACTTTCCTCTACTAGTTCATGACAATATACGGTAAGGGCAAGTATGTTATCAAATCTAAGATAAGGAGACTGCAAAAGACACGGAACATTTTGAGGATGAGACAATAATGCTAATGTTCATTGTTCCTAATTCTCACATAAGAAAGAACTTCAATTTCCTTATAATAAGTCAATGGAAAAATTGAGATGGTTTCTTTAAATAAGACTTATGTGATTCTAGATGTAATTTAATGATCAAAATTCCCTAAATTTTTGGGTTTTGTCCCATCCAACTTGTGGTAACTTTTCACCAGCTCTGTGCAAGTAAATTACAAGTGTTCCACAACAATGACAATCAAAATTGCATTCTTCAACCAGTTTTAGCATTTTTTCCCCACTTACATTATGTATAAGTTCTATTCTTAACCTTCAGGTATAATTGCAATTACAATGAGACAAATTATAAACAGCCTATGGTGTCACTCAAACAAGAATCACCACAAAATTACAGAGTACACAGTTAAGCACCTTCCAAACCAAAAACTCTTGAACGGAGCCTTGGAGTGACAATTCAGTCAAACACTAAAACTACTAGATAAGATCTATGTGAGGCATGTCAATAGGAAGGATAGAAGTATTTGTATTAATTGCAATTTATGAAAAGAGAATATAACACTTTTAACAGCTATTTCAAAATTTCTGCTGATATTACGATTTTTTTTAAGGACTATTCCTTTTATACTTTTTATTTCTTATTATATCAAAACTGTTTACACTGGATCTACTTGGCTCCATTTTGCTTTTGGGGTTCATCTCTCAGTCAACGTCCCCAAGCTGCTTGCTGCAGCCATGAGGATCGTTTGTACTAATGCTTCTCGAGTTAGGCTGAGCCAAAGCCCACATCAACATCCACTTCAGACTTAACTCATTTAAGAATTTTTTATCTCAAAGACATTGCATGTCTGAGTCATTTACATTCTTTAAAGAAGATCTGCAACTCTTCTGTTTGGAAAAGAGACTAATACCACAGAACTTAAGAAACAAATTGCCATGATAATAATAAAAATAATTTGCCATCACAAGTAATTCAGTGTGATCACGGTTCTCCAAGTGCATGTGAATGGTTTCTACAATAGAAGATATACTTCTGAGGCAAAAAGGTAAGACAGACCTCCAACCTATATGAATATTTAATTGTAGAACACTATGCCAGATTTTTCATAAATCATCTGATTTTTTCCTGAATCATCTGGCTACTTGTAACGTAAACTCTTTCACCCTTCTACAAAGTTCAAAACTCGACTGACTGCCATTCATGCTTTTCTCTGTTACAAGATCATGCTTGCCAAGATCATCCACATTCATCTGTCACACAGTATATATAAAACATGTTCCCACTCTGAAACTCAGTGTTCTTGCCTTACATCTCAGGTAGACCTTGTGTTAGTCAAAGTAAGATTTAGACTTTAGTTGTAAAACTATAATCATACAAATATAGGAGACACATTCTAACCTTCAAAAGAATTCAGAAGAAATAGAAGGTTTGTTGTAAATAAAAGGTATGCTCTAGACAAGAATATTAAAACTCATAAAAGGGGCAATTTTCTAAGTGTTCTGCAATGCTTATCAAGTGAAATTTATCACATTTCTACCTGACAGCAGAATTTCCAACAATTTTAAGTTTCAAAACACTGAGTCACAAGAAGAAGGGGAGTAAAACTTTCTCTCTTTCTCACCTCTTCTCCTCCCCCACTTTGTTGCTGCTGCTGCATGTGAACTTTTTGCTGCTGTTCAATATTGCTTCTCACTTAGATGCTCCTTAAAATCCACAGGAAGTAATACATAAATTTAAGAGGACACAGAAATTTAGCAGTCAAGAAATCCCTTTTTTTTTTTGCAAACAGCTTGGTTATAGAAAGGAATAATACAAAAGAAATAAAATTAAAATAAAATAGAAAGTAACTAAAAAGATAATATTGGAATGAATGATTGCATTTAAATTCTATTTTGAACAGGCTTCTAGGAGTCAGGCAGTCATTAATCTGATTTATATCTTCTAAGAAGGGGCATATGCTCCTCTCATTTGTTCCACACATTAGCAGCTAGTAAGTAGCAAACCAAATCACAGGATACTAGTTTAGCTTTGTCTAAGATGGGTGATTTGTTAGACTGCAATTCTTCTGTAAAGAGGTATTTATATCTCACTATCCAGTTGGCTGACATCTGGGGCTGGCAACACCTGACAGTGCACTTAATGAGTTCACCAGTCTTTCCACTGGAACTGCTGACTTTTGTAACTGCAACATTACATTTACTGTAGGAAAAAGAAGTACAAAACTGAATGCAATTAATTAAAAAGGTCAGTGAAATAAATATTACTTTTTGTGCTAATACAGATAGCCTGTAAATGGTATAGAGAAAGCAAAATAAAACTTTTCATACATTAATTTTCACTGACATATGTTCACAAGAATATTTATTTTAGAACATCTTCTATAATTTTTAAAAAAGTACTTTCCAGTCATGAACTTTTTGAACAGTTAATAAATCATAGTCAAATTAACTTAAAAAAGACAGTTGTTTATCCTGTCTTTAAACATTACTTGACCTTTATATTCCTGGTCAGCAAACATTTGAAAATAATTCCCTTGTTTGACTGCAAGCTTGAGTGATTGAAAAACCAATGGGAAACAAGATTTGCACAATAGCTGTAGGCTTCCTGGAATATGTGCCCAGGCCAAGGGATACTGTCATCCTAAACCGAGTCAAGGCTTTATTTGAAGGGTGCAGGAATTACAGACAAGCCTCATTCAAAGCTGCTTAGCAAAAGTGTAAATGAGGAGCTGCAGCCACTGGCCACGCTGTCTTCAGGGCTCAGGCTCTTTGGCTTCTCCAAGTGCATCTGTGCCTGCCATCAGCACTGATGCCATCTGTACCTATTGAGGAAGGTTACAGCAGCTTAGGACTCCTTTTTTATTTTTTTTTTCCCAGAAAATACATAATTTTGTAGTCCTTTTTTGCATATTTGACTAAAATATGATTAAGATGTTATTCTTTTAAAAAACCTAGCTCATGTAAGTTACACTTTTTCTTTTTTTAAAAAAACCTAAATATATTTATGTAAAATAATTGGTGCAGTCATAAGTGATAGAGCTTGTTCTAAAGGATTATCTGCTTAGTCCTAAATGGTTTGTAAAATCTATCAGCAAACTTTAGCCATGATGATAATTCCTCTACTCCCTACATCTACAGCATTTTAGCTATGATGATAAATTTTTTCCCCAAAGGACAGAAAATAGCAATAACCCTGTAAGCATTATCTATTAGATTCTAAAAATTATTAAACAATAGGATAGAATCTACAATTTGTATCACAAAACCATTTTTCATATAGTTATGAATTCTTTAGGAGCACCATTAATACATGCCATAAATATGTTATTGATTGTGTGTACATTATTCAAAACCAATATTTTCATAGAAATTGAACATGAGAACAAATTCATTTTTTCAGATCTGTTTTGACAGCTCTAAATCCCACTCAAGACAGACAGCATATCTGGAGGCTCACACATCAAAAGGAAAACATAATTCTCCATTTAGGAATTAAACCTAATATACCTATCTTTATGGCAGCAGCAATAAACATTTTAGAAATCCCATGGGGAAAAAAAAGAAAAGCAAATAAACAACAAAGACTATGACACAAAATAGGGTATCTTTCAAATATCTTTACTGAAGTTTAAGTTCTGCGCTGAAAGCTTTAATATTTTCTCATTGTTGAAATGGATTTACTATTAATATTTTCTGTAATCTAACATTGACAAATATAAAATAGAATTAGATTTTTATGTATTAACATTTAAAGATATCAAGAGCCTTGTTTGACATTGGAATTTTTAATAAAATCAGAATTCATAATCAAGGACACTTTCAAAGTCACTTTAAAAGTATAATTTCCCACCATCATTTTAGATTATAGAATGGAATATTAATTTGAAGAAACTAAATATAGGATATCTCTTTATTCTTTCTCATTCTAAGGCTATCTTTGGTATCAAAAATGCTCCATTTACCCATAATTATCTTTTCACACAGTGTTCCCAGATGTAGAACTCCCAAAATGCAATTCTACTCATGTGCACCATGGTTGTGAGGAAGCTCAAGGTATATTAGAGATTATGGAATACATTCTGTACTTTTTATTGAAGTATCTTATAATTGTGTACACTGTGATTTAGCACTTAAGCAAATTACCCCAAAGACAACATCAAGTTTTTCACCGATGAAAAAAAAAGAAACCACTGTGATTGATGGTGTTGGAATTTGCTATCATAGGATATATTTTTCTATTGTCACGCTCTTCTCAGTCTCTTAGGCTGGACAAATACCCTGTAAAATCATGACAACCAATAATGGCTTTAGATTTATGGCACGTTTTTGTACTAAAGGTCTACTGAGAGTTCTGTATAAAAGAACAGAAGACAGAATCACGTAAATGGCAAAATATGCAAAACCAAACAACAAAAATCCCCAAAAGTTTATGGAAGACCCACACACAAGTTAATATTACTAATGGACATACAAGTGCTGTTGCATTGCATCTAAACCATGATTATGCCTCCCTTTAATCCCATTGGTCTATAGAGTCAATGCAAAATTCAAGTACACTTATTCAAATATTTTTTGTTAGATTCTGCATATTTTAATCAGGCTTATTATTTGAAATGGCTTCATTGAAGTAAATAAATGAGGGAAATAGTACTATTCCATCAGATCTTCATGAAATACCATGGAATAATCTACAGGATTCCTACACATGTACTGTGCTGCCACATCTGAAGAAAATATTAAGAACTTATTAAGTGCCATAATATGTAAGCTTATTCAGTAAATGCAGATAAATAACAAAAGCCTTTACAAATGGAGAAAATACATGACAAAAGGCAAACTGTTGCTATTCAAAAGAATGAATTAAGACAGTCAGGAAGTCAACCATTTGGACTTTACATGTCAATAGCTGAATATGAATGATTAGCAAGAGAAAGAAGCCTAATTTAGTGTGTTTCATTTTACAAGACAGCCATGGCAGAGGAAAGGTTTACCTCATTATTAAAAGAAAACTGTTAGAGCCTATTAATAATAGAAAAATACAGATGAAGTTACAAATATATATATAAAGAGATAAAAATGCTTAATGAACTTTTACATTATAACTGGAAAAAGAAAAGCACTGCTGAAATATGACCCAGAAAATTTAAAAGATAAAGCTTAAAAAATTATTGCAGAAATTAATAAAAAACTTAATAATGAGCTACATCCTTGCACATTTGACATAGGTTTGTGCATAACACCTGTAAGGTAAGCCCCTCTACATGACAGGCTGGTTATGAATTATATGGAAGTCTTTAAGGTATCACCTCATTGCCTTTCTTTATATTTGAATAACTATAACAAATCACCTTACGGTGAAAATGCAAAAGAAAGGCAGATTACTTTTAATTAAAAGGCTGCACAATATTGTTGCCTCAGAAGTTACAATAAAAATAAAAAACGAATCAATTCAAAAACCTGAGGCCATTGCTTTCTTCCATATTTTCCTGAGTAATCTTCTCTTTCATATGTCCAATTGCAGAGTTTCTGTGTACAATTCAAATGCATGCTTTGGATACTGTGTTCCCAAAAGAAAATCAATTATAAGCACTGCTTTGTGCAAAAAAATTGAAAGAGAAATGTTATCAGTTTTTCTCATATTTGTGTAATATATATGTATACCTCTGTCAAAAGGTCAGCATTTGCATGTGTACTGTAAGACAAATGAGACACAAAATAAAATTCCATTTTATTTTAATTCAATATAGAACCTTCTACTGCAAAAACCACTGCTCGCATGCAAAATGTTCCACTTTTCTCCATTCACTGATTTCTGTGAAATTTGCTACAATTGATTTCAGTAAGAAAGGATTTTCTGTACGTATCAGTTCCCCAGGCAATTAATAAAACCAGCACACAGCCACTACAGAGTGTATATACAGTGGGCTAACAATGTCTTGGTAAAGGTAAGGAGCAAAATAGGAATTGTAACAGATCCCTAAATGCTTAAAAAGTAACACAGAGTCCATTGAAACACCAGGTATTAGAAACCAAGCTGCCTCTTTTCACATGGTGGTGTAAACTATGAAGGAGAAAAGGGACACATTTTCTCTTGTAATACTGAGGCTTTAAAACTAGGTTTAATGATTTGATTAAACTTTTGTTCAAAGTAATCTGTCCCCAGTTTAGGGGAAGCTTTGTCTGCCTCACACTGGATTCTGTCAGAGACTTGCAGCAGGAGATGAGTTGGTCTTTACTTTTGCTGCAAGTCCTAACAGTTCATTATTGCCACCATTTGTTGTAACTCAGTATCCTTTGGACTCCTCCTCCAAAATGCTTTGAAATGGTTAGCCACCTATTCTCAGAATGGTATTTCCAATAAGATATGAACACAAAGCTAAAAGATTGGGAGAAACAAAAACAAATGTTTTGTAAAGTAGGTCATCCTAATATGTAATTTATGATGAAACAATCTTCTTTTTATGGGATTTGTAATTAACTCTCGGAAAACCTCAGATGTCCATGCAGTCCCATTTTAAAGGGGAAAGAGAAGAGAAGGGAAAGTTTCAACACACACACAAACAAGCAAATATACCACAGCAAGACGTATTTTGTAGAGCTCTACTTATATTTTCTTATTCCACCCTTCTCCCCAATTACTAGTGAATTTATAACTGGGAGTCAAGAAATTATAGCATCTGCATATTTTGCTCAATTAGCAGTGTTATGTTACAGATAATGGGAGGCATTTGCACATACCCCAAAAAGCCCTTGACACAAGAAAAATGAGTGCAGTACAACGCTAGAAGGAAATACTACTCTAACATAGTGCGGATATAAAATATAACCCCTTCACACTGACTTAGTCACCACTTGAAAATACAAATGTTTGTGTCTTGTTATTTGTGGTAACCTTAATCTTAGTCAATTTCTGTCTTTGGTTTGATATTAAAGACCTGTGACAAGTGATTGATCTTGCACTGCCATCTCAGTATTGTTCATATACTCAGCAGCCACTTTGTTGTTTTCAAAATGTGCTTCTATGTTGATAGTTTTAAGGTGAAGCAGTACTTTACAGATTCTACCCACATCTTGAATGACTGTATATTTAAGTTGCTTTTTTTTCTAAGAGCTTTATTTGAGAAATAAAAGCAGGAACACTTGGAGAATTCACACTCTTTATGCATAGAGTAAATCATTTAAATTATAGATGCTCTCTATGGAAAACAGAACATATTTAGACCTAAGGCATTAGAAAAGAAAGATAGGTACTTTAGATTTATATCCTCAATAGAAGATACTTTGAAATTTTCAGGCAGAATATACTGCAATGTCTACTATTATATTACTGTTTCCTGTCAATGACTACACAGATTATTCAGTCTGCCCAGAATGAAATACTGGATGTAAGATCATTTCCCCAGGAGGAAGATAAAAAGCGGCTAACTTTCAACTCTGCTTCCCATTCACCCTGAAAGTTACTTTGTCTCTTACTTTGACATACTTTACCTTTTACCATTTACTAAATTCCTTCTATCTTAGCTAACAGCTGCCTTGTGCTAGGAGAGGGGAGTGAGCATTTCCTCAAAATAGACACAGCAAAATTTCACACTTGAGTCCTAGCTGTAACTGGCCATCAGGACTACATACTGGAACCTTTCCAGTCTCCTACAAGTGCATACTGCCCCATTTGCAGAAAAGAGCCTTCAGTGTGCCTGGATTACATACACCTGTCCTGGTTTCCACTGGGATAGAATTTATTTCTCTTCTTAGAAGCTAGTAGTACTAGCTTCATGTCGCTAGTACATGCTGTGTTTTTGATTCAATATGAACGTTCAGAACACAGATGTTCTGTTTATTGGGAAGTAGTGCATACCCTAAGTCTAGGGCTCTTCCATTTCCATGCAATGTTAGGACAGCTGACATGAACTGGCCAAAGAAATATTCTGTTCCATAGAATGTCATGCCCAGTGTATAAACTGGGCTCAAAGGGGCCGGTCACAGCTTGAGGACAGCCAGTGGGTGGTGAACAATTGTATTGCACATCACTTGCTTTTTCTTGTCTTTTTTCTCTTTTATCCTCTCCTGTTTTTTAGTAGTAGTAGTTTGAATGACTGAACTGTTCTTATCTCAGTCCAGGAATTTAAGAGTTTTTATCCCCAGTTCTCCTCCCCATCCCACTGTGGTGGGGCGCCAGGGGGTTGGTCATACATGTGCTAATCAGCATGCAGCTGTGTGGCATTTAGTCATTTTCTGGGGCTGAACCGTGACAATACCATATATGTGCGTGTGAATATCTATCTATCTATCTATCTATCTATCTATCATCTATCTATCATCTATCATCTATATCTATCTATCTATCTATCTATCTATCTATCTATCTATCATCTATCATCTATATCTATCTATCTATCTATCTATCTATCTATCTATCTATCTATCTATCTATCTATCTATCTATCTATCATCTATCATCTATATCTATCTATCTATCTATCTATCTATCTATCTATCTATCTATCTATCTATCTATCTATCTATCATCTATCTATCTATCCACACATATATATATCTATCCTAGAGCCCACCAGAAAGAGCTTAGAAGTTGTCAATACCAGGCTATTTGGGATCAGGTGCAACTGGTTTGGGAGTAAACCTCAAGCATTTATGTGGAGTATTTTCTTAAGTTTATGCTGAGTGGGAGAGGATTTTACTGAGTTCCTGAGGCACAAAGACACCACTGGAAAGGTTCACTCAATATCCATAAGTAGTAGTTAATCATTACAGGATGAGTAACACGTACTTCCTCAATTTGTATTACATGATGCCAGAAGGGAAACTGTAGATTTTGCAAACACATTGAAAAGCAGTAAATTAACAAGAGCTTTCTGCATACGCTGCCCTTGACTTTGTACAGCTGCCATGACTGTCATTGGTTTCAGTCTAAAGGAGAGCTGCAGACTGAATTACATGCTGCAGTATTAGTCAGTGCTACATTTAACTTCTTTCTCATCTATATTTTTTCTATAGACAAACAGTTGTGGAGTTTATGGATAAGATGGAACAAATGCAACAGTTTTCAAAAATATTTTTTTCTAATTCTAATCTAATCTAATTTTTCTAATTCTAATTCTAATCTGTGAATTTCTATAACATGCATTGTTATTTACAGTGAAAGTAATAAAGATCTGAAATTACAACTTTCTGTATGCAGTCTTGTGAAAGTATTTTCATGGAGGTTTTGTGATACTTTGATGTATTCTTGATACAGAAAATACCTCAGTAAAAGAACTACTAGTCCAGTGCAAGACAGTAACTGTTCAAAAAGTTTAAAAAATAAAACTGTATTGGATTCCATATGTAATATGTATTCCTCACCATCCCTTTTCCTCTGCCTCCTTAATTCAATACCTTGTCAAGAGCTTTTAAGTATTTTGATACGATGTTCTAGTAGCAATAAATATCTAGATAGAGGAGAAGAATAATAGCGGGGAGATATCAGCAGCAACATAACTTTTGAACTCAAAGCTATCATTTTTAGTGCTTATTGCTGTATTATCATTTTGCTCTGATTTAGCCTAAATTTAACAGTTCCTTTTTTCATTACTGCTTTTAAGAACAGCAAGAAAACTTTTCTGAGCTCCTTTCACACTCCGTCACCATTACTTCAGTAACAGAATCGTGAACTTTCTTATCAGTCATGGATGTATAGATATAGACACATATAAATATAAGTTAATGTAGAATTTCACTGATAGCTTCTTTTCAGGTAGTCAAGATATCAAATTATGTTTTCAGGTTACAGTAATTTTAAAGGGCAATGATAAAATTATTGAAATCCAAGTCTTCTTTATGTCTGAAGACAAAAGAATTATTGCTGTCTTCCTTAAGATGTTATTTTTTGATGGCTTTATACAGCATTCCCTAATCCCAACAGAGGAAATGAACACCCAGATAACTGGGAAAAATACCAAATATAAAATCCAAAGGGTTAAATATAGCTTTCAAATAAAAGGTTTGAGTGAAAAGGCAGAACAGTAGTAAAATCTGCCCCCATGTTTTTATAATACTCCAGGGAGGAAGAAAAAGCAACTGTTTAGAGAAAATTGTGAGCTCTGTTCACAAAGGATGGAGCTTTCGTCACATTAAAGCATGTTGCTGGAAAGAGGAAACAAACTTGCAGAAAGAAAAAAAATATATAAAATTTTAAATGTAGAAAGTTAATCACTTTTAATAGTTCAAATTACTTACACTTAAATTATGTATTTTTTAACCTATCTGGGATTGTGGTGAATTCCAATCAATGTAAGTAGCCTGTGGTCAAAGAGAGCTTTTATCTTTTATAGACTCTTGCCTTTCCTGTTGCATCCTGACCTGCAGATTGAGTGCTTTGCCTTTATCACCTTGAGATTGGATTACTCACTGAACCCTGCACAGGTCTGCCGACAAAGCTCTTCTGCCACCAAAGTGCAGAGGCAGGATTTATGTCTTTATACAATGAAAAAAAAAAGTGCCTAACACCTTTGAACTGGTAAAAAGCAGTTAAATACTAAATTTAATTAGCTGCTCATTTAGGGTGCTGCAGCAGACCTGGAAATACCAGCCTTACAAATTATTAATTATTTTCTTGGATCTTGAAGTTCATTAAAACATGAATTCTGATCTAACTCCAGAAATAAATACAGCAAGCAATCCCCAGACTTTGGTTTGGAATATCCCATTGATTTGTAATCTTCTGCCATTTGATAGATACTCCAGTTTTAGAAGGAATTTGGTTTTACATTTATATGAGACCATTTCCCAGTTTAAAATAGAAATACTACTTTAGAACTGAAATCAGTGGATTCCCACCAACAGTTTCAAGAGGCTCATAGAGAACATATACATAAGGCTTGATCACGAAACCTGTATTTTATCTAACAACTCTGGAAGGTCTGACAAAAACGTATCCAAGTGGAAAACACTGAAAAACAAATACAATAAAATTGAAGTACATATTATAACAGTAAACTCCATGTCCAAATTAATTGTTGCCACTCTGTAGCGTTTCTGATCTGTAGCAATTCATGAAGTGCAGTGTGGTTACACGGACCTGCAGAGCATGCCAGCTGTAGGGCTGACCACGGCTGTTGGTACATGAATTTTAATTCACGCAATGGAAAAATTGGAATTGAGACACTGGAGCAGCTTTCCATTTTTCTCTAATTGAGGAGTGATTACGGAACACTAGCCATTAGTACACCAAAATTAATTAAGAAATAAGAAAAAAAAAGTAATGAGCAGAACAATAAAACAGTTTTTAATTCCAAAGACTTAAGCTGTCTAGGCAGATGGATGAAATTCAAGCTGTTCCTCAATTTACAACTGCATGAAATGAGTGCCTATGTGCGCACATGCTTTAGGAAGTTGCATTTTTATAAGAAGTGATTCTGATGCACTTTATAGTTTTAAGTAATCTGATAGGTTTAAACACAGAGTAAAACATTAAAACCAAAGCATAAAATTTTGATAACTGCTGTATCCTACACATGCAAGAAAGCACAAAAAAAAAAGTGGTTTTAAGGAGGACATAGAGAAGAAAACATTAATCTATCCATAAGTTTATTACTGATCTGCTCTGGAAAACAACCTTGAACCTTTGGGTATGAAATGTAAGTGATAAACATTTGTAAATATGGAGAAAAAACCCCACCAAACCAGCCTGACAAATTCATATTAATTTCTCAAAACAGCAAAGGACGTTAAAGCTTCAAAATGAAAGCAACAGCTATTAAAAGGCAAACAATTAGGACCGCGACCTTTTTTCTGCTGAAGACATAAAATAATCAGAAAACAGAGAACCGGAAAAGTTAAGATTTTCAATCATATAATGAAAACAGGTACCCTGTTTGGTTTAAATGTCTGTCCAGCCACAGGTTTAATTCAAAGTCTTTGAAGAAGAAGAAGGCAATGAATGAAAGTGAAGAAGTGCAAGAGAATTCTTACCATGGAAGAGTGTAAAAACGTACAGCTACCCTAGGTTTTAATTTCCTCTAGAAAAGCTGAGTTTTTTCAAGCTTTCAAATTATAAGAAAATATTTTGGATTTGCATGATAGTGCAATTGAGCTTGCTGCTTGGAAAAAGCTGGTAGTCTTACAAAGAGGAAAATATAGTAATATAGCTTGTTAGCAAAGAGGGGGGGCAGTTTAAGCTCTCAGGTTTCTTACCATACTCCTTAGCAAGATATGCATGGTCTAAACATAACAAATATTTAATTTTGGAAAGTGTGGTTTTCATAGACTTCCATCTGTCATGTGCTTGGCTTCTAACTTTTCCACTGGAAACTACATTTTTGATGACATGTCAAAGTTTTGATCTGAAGGAAAAGTGAGTCACAGTGACCAGCTGGCTTTAGCCAGCTTTGTGGGGAAGAAAAGGAAAAAAACCCAAAAAATAAAAAGCCATCAGAATAAAATTAAGCTAATGAAAAAATTAATTGCATTTTCTGAAATTTAAAGGAAGGTATTCAAAGTACAAAATATATTTGTAAGATGCACTAAAAAGAGACATTGTTGAAAGATGAATAAATAAGGCAAGGATATGAAATATCTAATTGTAGGATGGTGAGATATCCAGAAAATCATGTGTCTAAACAACTTTCTTGAACAGCAAGCCCAGGGGCACTGCTGTATAAAGTCCAAGAGATTTCCTTCTTAATAAAAATCTTGACCAACACAGATATTAATTTAAAAGATATGCTTCCGGGCAATAAGAACAGAACAATCTTTTAAGCAGATATCTTCAAAAATGGTACTAGCAAGGTAGCCTTAAAATATAGCACAGAATGTTAAGGCAAGTGCCTTCATGAGAAGTGGAAGAGCAAAGAGTTGGGGCAGTGACCCATTTGTCAGTGGTCTGAGACCATGATTCAAAGCGTACGACGTCAAATTTACGAGGTTACTCTGGCCTTTGTTCACAAATACAAACATTTTGTATCTTTATTTACGGGAGGCATAAACTATTTATTTTGATTGCCCTAAAGCTCCTGACAGCCTCCCTAGTCTTTTGAGAGAAAAGAGAATTATTTTTCTATTACAAATTTATCCTGGAAAAGAAATGAAGTGCAAGCTTTCTATCACTTAGACGGTGATTAACTTGCTTACAGCAGATTTTGTGTTGCATTTTATTTGCTTAGGGCTAGTTTCTGGCACTGTCAATTACACTGAATAATACAGAAATACTCAGTTATAGAAATTACATGATTTATTAGAGCCTCTGCAAGTGACAAAATCAGCATGCATAAAATGGTCTTATATTCATTCTGGTTCCCTCATGGGGGACAACATAATGTAAGGAAGCAGAATAACTTAAAGCTGAGCTAAATTCCCTTTCTCACTTCTCAGAGGCTTTGCTATCTGCATTCACCATCTCACTGAGTGCTGCAAGGTAAGGTAAAGCAAATGCAGGTGTTGAAAAGAGATGAATGACGTGTGATCAGCCACTTGTGCTTTAAAGTATTAGTGGCTTCAGATCTTGGATCCTGATGCCCAGTTACCTTATTCAGATATGACACATACTGCAAAAATTCGGAAACTTTGAGGGCTTTCAAGGAGCTGTTTACATAATCCGAGCGTCTCCGGGCTGCAGTGCCGTTGCACCCAGAATATACAAGAAGGTTTTCAAAGTCTGCTTGGTGGTAACTATACCATCTTTTTAGTGCCTAGATGTTCTCTGAGTAGGAAAAATCCAAAGCTGTGTGACTAGAGAAGATTTACAGTCTCTTTCTATTCTTTAGCCTCTGGTTGCACAATACTTAAAATGGCCTTCTTTGAAAATAATACTGGATAAAATCAATTGGCATTTTTTTAAAAGAATGCGTGCATTTGAAAGATTACTTTCCTCATACATAGCACACTATTTACTGAAAAGGTCTTGAACCACTGTTAAAAATAGCTCATTCTGGCAGGAATTTTCAAAGACAAAAATACCTATTAGTCTGTAAACACAGAGAAGCCTGGAAGATGAAGCACTGCTCTTGGTAGCTCTGTGTAATCTATAATTGCTTCAAGTATATAAACAGTAATTTAATCTTTGCATGGGGGAAAACCTGGAACAAGTATCTAATTTGCTTTATAAATTCATTTAAAGATTAAAATATCCCATTAAGATTAAATTAAAGCCTGTTAGGGTTCATCAGCACATCTGGACACCCATCCTCAACTACAGCTAGCGATCACGCCCCACAGTATCATACCCCACTAACAAGGCTCCCTTGTCAGTGAAAGCTTCTCCTAACACAGCTCCACAGGCAGAGACAGGAGCTGGCTCTCAGCTGGTGCTGGAATCGGGGTGAGGAGGGCACATGCTTTGCTACCAGGCTTTTAAATTTATCTGGGATCTTGGCTTATGAGCCAAGCTGTCTTCAAAATAAAGGCTAAGAGATAAACACTTTCTAAAGAGTGAAATAACATTCAGCTACTCTGACAAGAAATACACTGGATTGTCCTAAGTGTTGTGCCTGGTTGAGTAATGAAGAAATACAGCAAGCTGACTGCTAGCATGCAAAATGTAATGGCTCCCAAACAGAAAACATAACCTTTATCAGTGAATGTAAAAAACTTTGCATATATTAAAACACAAAAATCTATATAAAATCATCAAAAGTCAAATCCTTTAATTCTGCTGATCCCTTTATAAAACTATTACCAAATCAGATAGTTTCCATTCCACCTGTATCTGACAAATTTACAGGGAGTGGGTAATTTAGACATACTGGAACAGATAAAGCTGACTAATACATGGGACATATATACCAGGTGTGAAGTTAGATAGCACAATAAAATGAAATTAAATAATACATACTCTCTTAGAAAATAGATTTCTCAGACGTTTTGAAGATAGACTGCTTCTATATTTAGCTTACTTTTAATTCTGAGAAAGCCTTGAAATTTTAGATCCCTTTTGGGACAGAGGACCTTGATTAGCAGAAGCTGCAGAAGAGGTACTGAGCTCTCAACTAAAGAAAACAAGTATAAGACAAGAGTGTTCGCGTTTAAACCCTTTTCTAAATAAAAAAAAAAAAAAAACAAAAAAACTGTTACTCTTCACCAATGTGTGATCTTGCCCACATTAGAATTAGCACCCTTTGATTTCAGGGTTATTGGCATTTTCTGGTTTTATTCATACTATGAAAATTTTGATGCTACATTTCTCATTTGGCTGCATTTAATTCTATAGCATTCTCTACTTTCACACTGGTGCCATTTATCTAAACAGCCAAACATATCTTACTCCAAAAATATCATCTTTGGAAATTTTTATGACCCGAAAAAGAGTATCTGGTTATGAAATGAACCAACTGTACGCCACATAATGGAAAAAAAAATGGTGACATTGAGAAGGAGTAACTTGAAAGATTAATTGCACAATTTTATGCCAATTACAAAGAAATAAATTAAACTAAATCTGTGCTGTGCAAGCTATGGCACATAAAGTGTGACTAATCAATTTATGGAGAATTTTCTATATATTGTTCCATTTTGTAACCATCTTCTCCCCTCTGTATGCAGTAATAATTTCCATTTCCTCACAAAGTACTCTCCTATCTGTTTCTCTTTGAGATTCAAAAAGCAGTTATTGAAAAAAAGTTTTCAAATCCAGCAAATATTTTTTCTTATTTCTTCTTGGTTTCTGCTTTTTTTTTTTAAATTCCTTAAGCTTGAATAGCCACTAAATGAAAGTAAAATCTGTGCAATAGCCATAAGAAATGAAAAATTAAGCTACATTCTCAATTATAAGCAACATTAATTTGTCTTCATGAGTGTCAAGTGTTTTCACAGACCTTGTCACAGAGGAACTTTTATATTTTCACATGTAAGATACCTAATTTCTTGTGTCCAGGAGACAAGAAATGGAAGTTATATAATGGAATGAGATTAATGTATGAGGAAGTGGGAAAAATGCGAAGTGCATTCAAGCTAATTTCATGTTTCTTCTGGCTTAAAAGGTGTCAGTTTTGAATCTTATTTTTCTGAAGTAATTGTATCCAATTAGAATATATCCTCCAGTTTATGTTTATTCTCAATAAGATAAAAGATATAGATAAGGTTAAAGGCATATAAGAAGGGAATTTTTCCTGTTGTTGCATGTTTCTCCTTGACATATTTTACATTCTTTCATAATTAATATTTCCTGTCAAAAGTAGCTTCCATTATTCAATTGAACATTAAAAAAAAAAGCAAGTTGGTGTACAGACAGCACTATCAATGATGTAGAAAACAAGATCTTAAGAATTTCAGTCCGTTTCCCAGCAGAACCATTTCCTAGTGCTTGAATGAACAGACAGGTCCTTCTCTAAGACAGACTTCTTTGTTTCTCTGGTGGAAATGCTTATTTTTGCATTTGTATCCACCTGAAGACATATGCAACATCTCTGTCTGATAAAGTCCTGACACAATGTTGGTTTATTCAAATTTTAATTTTCTTTCCACCATGAACCTCAATATAGATGGCCAGTTATTTAATTCAATAAAGCAAGCCTAAATCATATAGTGTCTATACTTTGTTTGTAAAGGACTTTGCACAGTAAATGAAAAGGTTTTATTATTTGCACTCCCTTCAGTGGAGAAAATGTTCAAGTTAAATAACGCAATTAAAGGTGAGAAGAGAGTAATTTTCTACATACTCTCTCTGGTGATTTTATCAGTAGGAGTCCTAAACCTTTAAACACTTTCACAGCAGCAATTTGTTCATTTATCACTCGGAGGTTTTATTTTAGCAATCATTACAACCTTCTTCAACACACTTCTTCTAAATGCCATAGGCCTATAGGAGGCCTGACATATACCTAAGATACCAATTCTTAATTCTAACGACTTCAACAAACAGTAGTTACATTGTTTGAAGCCAGTGGGGTTCCACAAGGGGTGTTTTTAGAGTTTTAGCCTGTGGTATCCTCGCTAAGAAATGTGTATTATTTTTCTTCCAATATAAAATTCACAGCTTTCACAGAAAACAAAGAAAATACAAATCAGAATGTAAGCTATATTTGCTGTCAATAGCTAATTCAACATACTATATAAACTGTTCAAATAGAAAATTATTATTTACTGATACACAGATACAAGTCCTATCAGAGGATCATTATCTGCAGTAGCCTACCTACACCATTAGACTGATGCTGGAGGCTGAAAATCTGATTTCCACTGAAAATATTCACAAGCTACAGGGCAACTGTGAAAAGTTTTCCATTACAAATTTAGATTACTATTGTACCCAAAATCCTTGAGATGCAAGCAAACAGTTTGCTTATCATTCTGTCATTTATGACATCTAATTCTAGAAGGCTTCTAGTTTTAGTTCTAAAAAATTTTTTTTTTGGCTATGGGCTTTTGTGTTTGTTTTTTTTTTTTTTTCTAACTAAGACAGTTGGATGTCTGCACTAGAGAAAACAGGGAATTTTAACAAACAACACTTTCTAAAATGACTTCACATAATTAACCCTGTTATTTATGACAATTCCTGTATAGCAAGTACTAAAATACATGATAGAATAAATATGAATCATAAATCCTTGGAACAAAAGTCTAGACCTAAGCAGATAGCCATTAAAGAAAAGGTTCACAGAAGTGGAAAGGATTTAAAACCACCTGAAGTTAACAGACAAAAGAGAAAAATAATTTCTAAAAACCCCTTATGTATTCTATAAAGCAATCCTGAATTTTAAATTAAATTAGTTATAAACTTGTACTTCTTTATTAAAATGCTATATGATTGATGAGGGAAAAAATAAGTGAATTTAATGAAGAGCAAGAAATTGGGAGGCTTGTTCCTAATAATAATAATAATAATAATAATAATAATAATAATAATAATAATAATAATAATAATAATAATAATAATAATAACCACAAAATAAATTTCTCATATTGTATTTGAAAATCTTAATAATTGAAAGCATTGTATATCTGTATTAATTTCAGGTGAAAGCAGACCTTTTCAGCAACAGTCTGAAAAGAAAATGACCAGAGAGAGACCATTAGAGAACACTTACAACACTTTAATCCATTTATTTAGATCTTCCAATAGCAGTCAATATTCAAGTTGCATATTTAAAGCAAAATTTCTAAGCACATGGTTTAAGAACTCAAAATGCACACAGAATGTTTACTTATTAGTGATTTCTAAGTGAGGTTTCCTGGCTTTAAAGACAGTAAATAAAATAAAAATAGAATACATCTTGCAATGATGTAATACATATTTAACAAAACTTTTAAAAAATTGTGTCATTTCATATTGAAATGGAGGCAGTAGTTATTTCTGCAACAACTTATCAAGCCTCTTTTACTAATTAGTCTTATAAAAATATTTTTATGTCAATAGAGTTAGAGAGATGCATTCCAGCTGATAATATTCTAGCTCTGCACACCTCTGGGTTTGGATTTTGCTTAGGCTGTGATGTTTTCATTGCATGGTAACCATGTGAATGAGTCTTCAGTTAGACATCAGGTATGTTTGCAACATATCCCTTCATTGCTTTCTGGTGATAGTGTATTGGATTTAAGTTATTGAAACACCCATTAAAGCCAAAAGCACACAAGCATCCACCAGTTTTAGTACACGTTGAAGAATTTTGAAAAGTAGTAAGATGCACATTCAGCACCTTGCAGAAATTAAATTCTTGATCAAATAAATATTGAAAACTCAATGTAAGGCAGACAATCTTCAGGAAGTCCTTTTGGTGGGTTTGTAGTTGAAAAGCACAAAGAAAAGGAAAGTTCACAACTTTGATATAATCAAAACCCTTGAACAGACTGTTAAACAGCTACTATAATTTTTATTAAAAAAATAGCCTACAGACCATAACCCCATAACTCAGGTTTAAGTTTTGGATGGCTGACACTCCAAGGAAAATGAGAACTTTATTATACAAGTATATATGATTATTATTGGGACATGACTTGCTTATTCTGCATGTACCTTTTCATTATGTTCTACAAACACCACTGGTTCAACTAAAAACAGCCCTGTCTCCCTCTGGGCTCTCCCATTTGTGCTTCCATTCAACTGCTCTAGGCACCATGGATAGCTTTAAAGCTCATTGCAGAAGTAAAAGGAAGCTACTTCAAATTAGCTGACTGATTGTGGCTAACGTAGCAGACAGGAGCCAAGAAGGAAAAGAACAAAAGGGGAAGAAACCTTCATTCTTGACCTGTGATCCAGCTGCCACTGTCGGTGCAAAATATTGCAGAATGCGAGATCCGCCTGAGTTCTGAGCTCATGGGAGCCTGAGGGTCATGCCATTCAGGAAAGATTGATCTCCCAGGGTCATCCAACTCCCACAGCTCAGATGCATGTGGAAGCTGAGAGGTCTTTCCTGTCAAAGCAGCAAGACATTGCTGGGTGTGTAAGTGAAATCTTGCAATTATGACAGGAAAGTGCTGCCTCTCAGGTGAAGGAAGGTTTCTGAACTAAATGCTAGGTGTGAGGCAGAACTCCATATCTTAGTGTTCCCACTGAGCTCAGCAAGATCTTGCTTCAGTTTAGCTGTAGTTATTTATAGTTTATAAATATTTCCCCCCAGTTTTTCTTTTACTTTGAGTACTGTATATAGAGAAAAAAATTAAATATGGGGCACCGGTCTTGTCTATTCTTCCTGTAAGAAAGGAAAATTAGTGTTTTAGACCAGTTAATATTGCTTTAATCTGCAAACACTTTTTTTGGAGTCAAGATAAGCAAAGGGCAACACCTGCAAGCCTGTTCTCAAAGCAGAAGTGAAAGAATTATTCAAAAGTTATAATCCTTCACCTTCAAAATTAGGAGTACTTTTCCCTAGCAGGCAACTCTTCTGAACACAAATTTCTTGGTAGAAGTAGCAAAGGAAGTAAGGTCAGATGCATTTTCTCATCTGTTATTTCCACTGTCTGAGGCAAGGGACTACAAACATTTTCTCCCAGTTATAGCTGAAGCAAAACCAATACATTTGATACTTGATTATGGTAAGCTATAACACTTAAGCAAACTTTCATATATTTTCAGAAGATTAATAATGCTTTGCTTTCTCACAAACACCTTTCCTTGACCTACCTGTCACCTTCATTTTTTGCAAAAATAGAAGTAAATAAAGATGCTTGTGTTTGAGAGGAAAAATACTGAAACTGTGAACTGAACATACCCTAGAGACTCAGAAACAGGAAGGAAAGAAAATAAATACTCCCCCAAATAAACATCTGTTGCCTTTATAACATGTCATTATTTTTGAGAGAATCATGGATTCTTTACAGGGAAATGCAATATAAACAAAAAAGAATGATCCACCTTATAAATATGAGCTGTGAAAAATATGAGCTGTGCATATATTTTCTCTCTTTAGATATATTAATAGTTGTTTGAAGTTATTATGTGGTTTAAATGAACCATGTGAGTACATATTACATAAAATCTATGGAAGACAGAAAAATATGAAGCATTTTTCAATAATGAACATAAGCAAAAGACATTTTAAAAACACTGTATGCATTAAAATCAAGAGAATAGGAAACACATTTTAGAAGAAAATCTACCTGTCTATATATAATTTATTTTTATAGACCATGGAGGCTTTGAATATATGTCCACCTAAACATTTCAGTATTACTCTACAGGATGGGTAGACACTAGACATAAGAGAAAATTCTATTATTGGAGTTAATTTCCTGTCATAGCTTCCTACTTTTGATTTCAATAGCTCTTAGGAGAGGGTTTTCCCTAAACGGACATATTCCACTTCTTTTCTAAGACAATAATTTTCTTTAACAAACAAAAAACCAATCAAGAACAAAGTTCAAAGTATTCAAAAGGACTTTAAAGCTAGAGCCTTCATTGGTAAATTTAATTTTGGTATCTGAAAATGCAGATGTGCTTTTAAAGATGTGCCCTCTTACTCTTTAAAAGCCACCATGTAACTAATTCCAAAATCAGGAAAATGCCATGAAAGTACTGCAGCAACAGATCTTAGTGTATCAGTAACAGAAAGAATGGCATATAAGTAGTGTATAAGATTCATAGCCATGAGAGCTGCTCTGATCTTGTGCCATTCCTATCAAGCATTTAAGAACTTGAAGTAAAAAAAAAATAGCCTGTAGTGACTGGTAAGGAATATAATTGTTTCTCAGGACGAGTTAAATTATGATTTAAAGTCTTAATCTTTTGTGAAGAAAGATAGCCCTTTGGAGGAAAATGTTATTTTATGAATTATTCTTTAATATTTTATGTGCAAATTCCTCCATACATATTTTTTAAAAATGTTCTTTTTCTACCTAATTTTCTTTTGGTTCACTAATCCACCTATTTAAATACCCATCTATAAAAGGGGCTGAAAGACAATCTGAGCAGCTACAGATAAGATGTGTGGACGTGATACGTGGGAAGGTGCTTTAGTGGTGGGCATGGCAGTGCTGAGTTACAGTTGGATTTGATGATATCATAGGTCTCTTCTAACCTAAATAACTCTGTAAAGCCACTTGTGTTTGAATAATTAGGATGATATTTTTCTTCATATCTTTTTATTAACAAGGGTATTTGGCATCTATATTGGTGAATTTCATTCCTCTTATTCTTTTTAATAAAAGAAAAATCGTTTAGTAGCAGTACTAGCATTTAAATCCCAAGTTGCAAGCTGTTCTATTAACTCAGCATAAATCCATAACTGCATCAATTCACTAGTAAAGTTTACTTAAATTTCTTTCTTGATAAATATCCATAAACTCACATTTAGGCTACAGAAAGCAATCTTTACCCCAATAGTTACACTGTATCTAAATCATGCTTAACATCGGGTAAAACTTGTAAAAAGGCTCTGTAAGAATGTAGCTTGGTCAGGAATAAAGCACTCTCATAATGTACTATGACATTAATCAACCAAAGCTTAAAAAAGAAGTCCCCTTAAAAAAAACCAAACATCACATTGTCCTGCAAATTCAAGCTGTGCTAGACGGACATTTCATTATAGAGATATGCAAATCTGGCTTTTTTTTCTTTTCCTGTACTGTCAGGAGCTAGAAGGCTGTTGCCATTGCAAAGCGTTCAGCCATGGAACAAGACAAAACAAACCGCTCCTTACTAACCACATCGACACGGTTGTAAGGAAAATCACGCTCTGAAAAGCCAGTGTCCAAAAGGGAGACAGAGGAGTCCTGCAAATTTATTTGAATAAAGGGAGAGTCCACCCGGGCACACGCCCGCGGGGTTTTCTCTCTCCACGTTTCAAAGGGCGAAGCCTTCTTTGATCCCAAACTCCGGGACCTTTCCCCACTGGGGGACTGGGCAGGTCCAGCCTTCCCGAACCGCCTACCACGTATTCCGCCCATCACGTATTCCGCCTCTGAATTTGCAGTTTTACCCCAAAGTTCAGAAGCTGAGGCTGGTACAGACCCACTCGTCTGTTTCAGGAGCCAAGCTGCAATAAACCTGTTGCCCAAAGCTCAGAAACTCAGGCTTGTGCAGACACAGGTGTCCATTTCAGGAGCCAAGCAGTCTGGGCTCTGTAACAAACCTGCTACTTGACGTTAATAGAGACATTAAGACCCATTTCAAAGAGGTTAACACCCATACCTGCACCCATGGAATTGTTTGTAAAGACTTCAGCACACATATTCCCTCTCATGGTAAAGTGCTCATCAAGTTTTTTATGTCCATTGATTTTATGTCATGGTAATAACGCTTCAAGAAAATGGAGAGAGACGAGACATTCTCCAAAACTGAACTGGAAGAATTAAGGTAAAATGTGAATAACTGAGAATGGACACATGAATAATTCTTATTAACTGGCCACCTCTACATTAGTTTTATAGGAAGCTCTGAAGAAATGACTAGCTTATTGCCTATGATAAGAAGCAACCAGGGTTTATAAATCAAACTCATATGTTCAGCTTTATTTCTAGCTACCCTACAGTCATGGAAAGCAATTCTACATGTTCTCCTCAGAGACTAGAAACTTAGTGCTGATTTCCAATAGTGAAAATATTGCACTTTTTATAAAAAAAAAAATTCTTTGTTAACGCACAGATTTATTTTCTCTCTGTTGGTAGTGGATATATTTTCTCAACTCATGCAGTGATTGCATTTCTTTTTTTCATGGCTGGTCATTGGCATCCTCTGACTCATAAAGACAGGTCTTCTTTCTTTTCTTCCTTTATAATTCCAAACCAGAAGGCTTATAACAAGTTCTAACAGAAATTTCTTTGTCACTCTCTGTGTAACATTGCACTTCACAATACCATACTCCTGTGAAAAACACTCTGACAACAGTGTAAAAAAGGAAATAATAAATGTTCCCTATATCGCTTGCTGTCCAAATTCTGATATGAGAGCATTACAATTTACCATCCCTTAAAAAATATTCTGTTTAAAACCAAGGCTCCAACAGAATTTCTGGTATTCCATGCCTCTTAAACCAGGACATCCTGCCTATTGAAAAACTTCTCACACTGTGAGAATCACATCCAGCATTTAGAACACTTATATGCCGATTTCTCAGGGAAAAAAAAACCAACCAAACAACAACAACAACGAAAAATATCCTGCTACCACCACTATTTCTAGAAGTCAAGACCTACTAACATTTTTACCTCGACGGAAACGGTGGTGTTAAGGAAAATTCCCAATCTGACCATTCACAAGGCTCTCTCTCAGTCACATTCCCAGCACCAGAGACTTCCACGGCTGGGGCCGATCCCCCTCCATGGCGGTGGCTCCAGTGACCCAAGGGGTTCTCACCTGCCTCACTGCACATCCCATCACAGAGTCAGGCCAGGTTTCTCATCAGATCCATCCCAGGTTTGTCATGGCAGAGGCTCAGATGTCTCCTTCCGTAAAGCCATTTGCTCACAGCACAACAGCCCGAACTGGTGCCCTCCAAGGAGGGACCCTGAACAAAGGATCCCCTGAGCTTTTAAACCTTCCCAGCCCAAGGGCATAAGGTCTCACTGTCCGTGCCGAGCCTCGGCTCCTGCCGTGTGTTCCCGCGCCCAGCTGGCAGGGCCGTAGGTGCACGGGCCTTTGTGCCGCAGGGGCTGGCGGATCGTGGCCTCTCGGCTCTGCCCTCAGCACCCAGGGCTCAGCACCCACAGACCTGCACCAACAGAGGCCTCAACAAAGGGAACCTGAGAACGCTGAGACTGCTTAGCCTTCCTTAAAGAAATGGTCCAATGCCAAAGGATATGTGCCAAGAGACTGCATAATCCTGTCCTGGATTCACAGAATTCACAGAATGTCTAGGTTGGAAGAGACCTTTAAATCATCGAGTCCAACCCATGCCCTAACACCTCAACTAAACCATGGCACCCAGTGCCATATCCAGTCTGTTTTTAAGCACATCCAGGGATGGTGACTCCACCACCTCCCCAGAAAATTTGCTCTGTGTGAGAAGTCCCAGTTTTCAAATATGTTGATCATTGCAGCATGTCTCGAAGGGATAACATTGAAAGAAAAAGCAATTCTACCTTGTCACCCTGATTTGCAGTTTTCTT
The DNA here is from genome assembly GCA_013396995.1 of Dicaeum eximium. Taxonomy (NCBI): domain Eukaryota; kingdom Metazoa; phylum Chordata; class Aves; order Passeriformes; family Dicaeidae; genus Dicaeum; species Dicaeum eximium. The sequence goes on from VWZP01001888.1 coordinate 114,170, forward strand.
GTTTTCATTTCTGTAATGGAGTTTCTCACGCTGGTTTATGTAAACAGAGCACATGTTTTGCTAACTGTCTTTTTGTTTTCATTCCTTTCTCCTGGGCAGAGAAGGTTTGATGGACCTTTTCATTGACCAGCGTGGTTGGGGAGGTGGTGACCTCATTCTCCAATCCATGGTTGTTCCCAAAACCCTATATAACACTAAGTGTAAATAAAACTTGGCTTTTTTTCCCGCCTTGAGAGGAGCAGTGTCTGTGTGGTTCTTGTCATGCTCTAGTGGAACACCACCTCTAATAAATAACTTAGATTGAGAGTGTGCATGGTAACATATGTTTGGGTTAGAAAAACTTCAGCATATCACTCTAGTACATTGCATCATCCTTTGTAAATTCAGTACAGATGAAAGCACATGTGGATTACTAGTTACTAAAAACATCCTGCACTTCACTGAGGTTTAGACTCGGTGTATACCATTCAGGCTTTATATAGTATTACTGCTATTATTTAGGTTGCTGTCTTGACATTTTCCTGCAGCTACAATCCTAAAACACAGACTGAACTGCAGAGCTCATAGCAAGAAAATTTTCAGTGCAAAAGCAAAAAAAAGTTCATTGACAAACAACATCACTCAAATGGTTCACATGGAATTAGAAAGCACTATCAGAAGTGCTGTAGGATTCCTTTCTGACAGAAAACCATTGCAGTTAAACAAGGATAAATCAGACATGTGGCACAATGCAAGAAAAGAAGCAGTAAGCAAATGGAGAAGGTAACAGTGAAGGCGGGAGGGTAAGAGGAAATGAAAAAATGAATGGAAAGACAAGCCAACAGGGAAGCCACAGATACCAAGAATGAAAACAGAACTATGTGAAAGAATTAAAAAAGCAAAAGAAGCCGAAGGGGGAGAAAAAAAGTGTTAACAAGTGTTAATTAGGAATAAGAAACATGAAAAGATTATCACAGAAAAAAAAATGAGAGGCAATATGAGAAACAGAAGATGAAGAAACATGGCCTAGGGCTTAATGCTATTAATTTAATTACTAGTGATCTGCCAGTCTTTGACTATTCTGCTACAAGGGTGTTCCTGCTCATTGCAGACTCTTACAGAGCAATGTTAGTTTTCAATGACTCTCTAGGCTTTTGACTGTAGGACGGCAGTTCCTGGGGTTTGGTATTGCACAATTGCTCAGAATAAATTGTTTTTTACTACACTTAAAGACATCTGTTTGCAGAATAATTAGGAAAATTACCTGAACCCACAACTTCTTCTATATAGCAATACTCTTCTTTTTTTTTTCCACAAGGAAAACTTCAAATTTTATAACAATTCTTTTATTTATTCAAGACCACTGCTTGCAATGGTTACCCTAAGTGCTTCTTCAAAGAATACATTCTTTCTGCATCTCAAGTAATAATTTCTGGAAATTCTTAAAATCAATTTGTAAAACCTCAGGCTAAATGTTCCCTCTAAAATGGTGGAGAATGCAGGTTTAATTTGGAGCCTGTTAAATGAGACTGCAACAGTTTAAAAGACAGCTAAATATAGTGTTACACATCACTGTAGTTCATTTCAGCTGGAGTACCAGTTATTCATATTCTATTACTCATAATTTCAAGCAAGTGGAGGGAAAAATTCATTGACCTTGAACAACCTCAAATATATTTGGTCTATAAACTTTGATATATCCTTCCTTCTGACTGCAACACCTTTCTCTATGTGCAAGTTCTTTTCTAAGAATAATAAAAAATGACCATTTCATCAAGGTTTTGAAATGACTGAGATTGAATCTTTAACTGAAAAAAGTTCACTACAGTGCATGGTGACTAGTATTAATTACTAATTTTATGCAAAATGACATGGCAAATTAATTAGCGATGAGCTATTTTGGTGGATATATGCCAAACCTCAAATTGTTTTGGGCAGAAGTAGCATGGCATCAAATATTCAACGTGCTGTGGGATGTTCTGGTTACACTGGTCAATCATTAATTTCCTTTGATCCCTAGAAAGTAATTTTTGTTGCACTCAGCTGTAACTGATTGCGAACAGCTTTTTTATTCAGGCTTCTAATGTACTTTTCCCCAGTTGCTTTCCTCTGATTGAAACTGTTTGCAGTTACACACTTTATCACACAGCACAGGACCATTGCTTTTCTGCGAATATATACGAATAGTCATTTAATATTACATGTTAATATGATTTGCATTTATAGTGTTATTCTTAAAAGAAACACTAGAAGTACAGCAACAACAAATATTTGAAATGATTGATGGAAATCAGGGAGAATCACAGATGTGCAAAATATTTCTTTTCATCTGTAATACCTAAGAGTAATACCAATATGATACACTCTAAGCAGAAATAACTATTAAAAGCAGACTTCTTTGCTTCAGTCAGGATACTGTAAACATTCATTTCATGCACATTTGTACTACCACACTATTGCTATAACATTAATTATTACCATTGTATTGATTTGATTCTAAATCTGGGGATTAGCTTTTCTTTTAAGTAGTTCTCAAACCTGGTCTCACCAGATTTCTGGAAGGAGAAAATGTGCTATACAGGTTGTATTTTTTTTTCCTTATTTAAAAATTCTGGTATAATGGAAACCAAGTTATATTTTGAAATTGTCTAATAATTTAGTTAAATCTGTAAAAAAATAAGCATTTGAGTGTTAAATATAAAATCATAAAATCATGGAATCATTGAGACTGGAAGGGTGGAATATGGAGATCACCTTGACCAACTTCCTTGCTCAAAGTATGGTCAGCTAAAGCAGGTGCACAGTGCACACAGGAAGCTTCGTAACAACAGCATGAAAATATATGTGCTATTTGGTATTGAGGAGATCCATTTGTGCAACATTCATCATTTCTCTATTTGCACACTGTTCAGCTCTGCAGTTCAGGCATTAGTTACACAAAGACTCTTGAAAATGTTTTGATTTAAATTCTGTATTCCTAAGAAAATGTTCTAGGATACTTTCTAAACACATAAAATATGTCAACACTGTTTTCCTGGACTTCTTGTTCATCCTACTAGCTTTCCCTAACAGTTCCATCTCCACACATAGATAAGTAAACTGCTCCAAGTATGAGCTTATTTTCCCTATTTTATTCTATTTGCCTATTTTTTTTCTCAGCTTTGTAAGTCTCCAGGAAGCCGCAGCATACATAATGTGGATCAGCTCCTGTCAACTACTCTTCCAGTCACATTTGATCCCTTTGGAGAAGTTCCAGACTTCACAATTCTGGAAGTCTTCTTCTGATGCAATTCAAATCATCCTTTCCATCATGCTGCTCCAAGCATTCACCTGGCTGTCATGACAGTGACAGCTGTTTATCTGCTAACCCTGCTACCTTTCTTCTACTACTGTTCAAAGCCACTCAGGGAAAATTCACACAGTAAAACAGATATGTTAACCACTCCAAAATCTTTTCCCTAGAGCTAACTACATACTTGAAGTGTTATTAAACGAGAACAAACAAGTTAAAATACTGGGAAGAGACAACATACAGCAGTATTTTCTGTATGGTAACAAATACTTTCCTGGTTTCTAGTCTTGTATCCACAGATTCTTCACTGGATTATTTTTCCCCCAAGAAACTTGAGGTATAGTATACCTCAATTTTTAAATTTTTTTTTTTTAATTTCTCAGATGGAAATAAATCCTTTACTGTGTGAATAAAGATTTCTCTAGTTCTCTAGAACAGCTGTAGGAATGACAGATTGTAGAATCAGTTTTCATTGCATATGAAACACCAAATAGATGAAACATCCGAAGACAGCATTTTTGTTAGTGATGAATGAGTAACTTCCAATGAATAATTTACTGAGCAAATTGAGCCGATTTTTCTACTTTCACAATATATACAAGCAGATCACAATTTTCTCATTAGCTGAGATCATTTGCCAAATTCTTTGAAGCTGTACTTGTAACTCAGTATTGATTATGAAGGGATCTCCTCAAGCCCTCCACAGAGAAGTTGCTTTTTGTTTGTGAGATAGCTCAGAAGATACAGCTTCTGTGCTGAATGGACAAGTGTATAAGCATTTCTGGCAAAATTATGAATGTGGACTTCAATTTTGTTTTGTACATATTTTTATGGATGAAACATTGCTTTTCACCTTCTTTGAACTTTATGTTTTGGAAAAGGCAGTGGTACTCTGCATACTGCAGAAACAAGAAAAACACCAGTAAGCACATCCAATGAACCTTCAACATCTGATTTCTATTTCCTTTCTTTAAAGTTATGTTGATTTTTTTAAAGCAATGCAGATGAAAAGAAAATTAGAAGCTGACAGATTACACTGATTACATTTATTTTATAAATGGTATTGGCATAATACCAAGTCCTAACATGGCCTGCAGTAGGTTTTCTATAGATAATCTCTAATTAGATAATGATATTATAAAGAGATTTTTTTTAAAATCCCAGATTTTTTGATGAAGCCAGCTTCATACAACAGTTCTTCATTGGGATAGCACATAATAATATTAATCATAAAACCAAAGCCACACTGAGTGGTATAAGTATGGAATGAATTCAGAACTGACAGATGTCAAATCAGAGCTGTCATCATCAAAATCAGTATTTTTAACCAGATTCTGTGGGATTAAATCATAATTAAATTACCAGAACTAGGCAATGCTATGTGCATTTTTCATCAATAACTTGTCATAAAATGACAAGTCTTGAAGCAGACTAATGAAGGATTAAAATAAAAGATGAACAAGAAATTATTAGCAAATACTATGAAGAATGCAGATTAAGCACAATGCCCATGCCCTGGACAGCAGTGATTTTTGGATACAGTCTAAGGCAAATCAGTGTACATAACACTGTGGCAGAAAGGTGCAGTTTTAAAAAACATATACAAAAAACAATATGCTTAGACTTAATCAGTGCATAAAATTTGTGACACTGTATGCATAACATTTGTGTACTGTATGCATAACAATATTAGTGTCATATATCTGGTTAAATAGAAAAAAACTCACAAAAGCAATTGAGGATGGAAAAAAGGCCCTAGAATAAGAGAAAGGAAATATTAAAGAGCTAGCTTATTCAGATTATTAAAACCCACAAATACAATTGTCTTCTTTCATAAACAAATAAATACTGCCTGTACGTCAAAGAAGATTTAAACATCTTTAAGGTAAAATCATCTCCTTTAAGCAGAGGCCCTGGTAACACAGAGTCTCAATTCCTTAGAGAACCCTGCACAGAAAGCACTGACACCACTAGCCACTATACTGGTGTGAGCAGAAACTAAATATTTTCTGCCATTCAGTACCAGTGGTACACTTCCATATGCTCTTGGGGAATAAATTTCAGGCTGGGATCTGAATGCTGTCCGATTTTGACTTCATTGGAAGAGGAGGAAGACATGCAGAGGTGATGTCTTCTGGAGACACCAGGTTGGAGTCCTCATGGCAGACAGGAGTCCACATGGATTCCCCAGGAACTGCTGATGTGTTACCATATATGACTTGCCACCAATTCCAGTTCTTTGCAGGAAATTCTGATATATTGAATGAAATTCAAAGATAACAGCTGGCTTAAAAGACAACAGAACTGTGATTATCTGGCTCTGTGCTTATAATACTAAAGCTTTCAAGGCCTGAACAGAAATAATTCTAACCAAGATACCTAGCTAGTCAGTTGAAAGTTGACTGTAAAGCATGAACTTCAAAATAAAAACAGTTGACCATTGGATCAAAGTACTGAAAAATTAGATTCTCTGTCTCTTCTTGTGCTCAAAGCAAGACTGGATACCCCTCTGAAAAATATATTTGGGCACTCACATTATGCTTTTGTGAAAAACAAGCTATTATGTTAAGATCTGTGGCATGAAGTGCCATCTAAGAAAGCAGTTAGACTACCTGGCCCTTAAATAACAATGGTTAGATATGAGCAATCTCTTAACTTGACTTCACTGCCACCAGCCCCATTCAGTCTCATGCCACAGGTTATGGTCCTGATCTTGGCACTTTCACAGTAAGATCAGAGTTGCTCATGAGTGTGAATCTGACTTCTGCCCACAAATGAATCACATGGAATAAAGCCAAGTCACCAGTGGAGATAAGACTAACTTCCATACTGTACTTTCCAACCCTCTGTATCCACCCAGATTCCACAGAAAGAGCAGTACACAAACAAAACACAACAACTTTTTTTTTGTCTGAATTCCTTATTACACAATACTTTCATACTACATGGTCAGATTTAATTATAACATATTATAGATCTGCTTATACATCTAAATAAATGGGCCGAAGATTTCTTTAAATAGGCAAAGAAAAAAAAAGCTGATTCCATTGGATGTTATTTTTTAATATTTTCTGATTTCCGATTTTGCAGTGTCTTCATCTGTTAATGCATCTTTAACAGAGCAATAAAACAGAGTTCTAAAAGTAATGAGCTGCTACAGCATTACATAAATCTCCTGCACCATCACCTTTTCTGTGCACATATGTTGAGAAGACCATAGAGAAAGCATCTGTCAATAGCTGTAAGCCAATCTTAAAAATAAATCTGCAATTTACTGGCTGTGGTAATCAGGCACTCCAAGAAAAATATAAATCAATATTTAATAATGGATGCTGTCCATAATTTAACTAATAAATAACTTTCTGTATTCAAAAATGTAATTTGAATTACTATGTAATGGAAATAGATACCTTAGATTTGCCAATCCAGCTTGTTATCACATTGTCAAAGGGTAGGTTTTTTCTGGATGCCAGACAGCAGACAGACATTGCTATGATTTGTCTGACTTCATTGACACCTCTCTACTCTGCTCTAGGACAAGGCAATAATGTTACTAAAAGTGTCACTAGGAGAAGATCAAAAGTGATAATAACATGTAGGAAACACAAAGTTACTGGGAGCAACTGTTATGCAGCTGGAGTTTACAATATTTGACACAGAAAAAAAAACCAGTGAGAAATGGGGAAAAAAAATGGAGCACAACTTCTTAATGGAGGTACTCTTCAATTTTTTTTTTATAATGATCATAGAAAAGGAGAGTGCAGGATATCCGCACAGTCCATAGGTATCTGCAGATGCTCCTCTATGCTCTGGAGAACAGCAATATATGACTTTATTGTTGGCAGCCTATAAGGAAGAGTCCAGGATATCTGCATAGATGGCAAAGTGAGTGGTTTAAAATATGAGTATTCCAAGTTGTACTTTTCTGAAGAGGGATTATTACATGTTCTGGAGCTACAGGAACCAGACCAGGATGAATAACCAAAGCCACACAGAATGGCTTACAGGAGTTGAATACAAACCACATGTACCGACCTGCGCACACCAACAGAAGTCCTATTTGCCACCAAAATGATTAGGTTGTATAACCATTTGCAATAATTCTAGCTACTGAAGTAATAAGATGTATGTCTTGCATCAAACACTAGTAGTTTATCAGCCAGAAGTACATGATGAAGTAGATGACACAGCTGATGATAAAAAATTAGCTGTCTGAAAAAGTAGAGTTGTCTAACAACAATGACAGAAAATATTAAACCTGAGTCAGCTACCTGGAAAATCTTAATGTATGAATAGAGGTTCTCAAGGAAGTCATTATAGATAAATGAAAAACCCTTCCTAAACAAAAACAATGCACAGCTGTTGCAGTTCAAAAAAAAATTTATTATTTCCACGTTAATTCCTCCTCTAAGGTTTTTCTTTTAGCAAGTGTTTGTTGGAAAATATAACCAGCTATTGACTTCCAGGATTCCTGACGTAGTAGCGCTTTGGCAGTGATTCCATTAAAACTAAAGTCAGATCTTATGTCTCACCTGTGGTTTCAGTGCATGTCATACAATCCATATGAATATGTCATTGCTATATTCTGTATTAACACGGATAACCTTGAAGCACTTTTGCAAAAATACGTAGTTAAGATGGACAAGAACACCTTCCATCCCATTATCTTTCTGCCTGTTATTTTACAGTTGTCCTTCCTAAATTTGGTTTAATTTTAGTGCTTCCTGGCTAGTGGGTTCTTGTTTCTACCCAGTGTGTAGTACAGTCATTGAGCACTCAAGTGGAAGAGATTCTTTGTCAGGGAAGAATTTTGAAAAAGGGGAAAGAGATTAGGGTTCATCTCCTTCAGTAAGAAAGGGCAGAATTTACTTGAAATGCTTCACATAACAGGGTACAAAACCTCCAAAAGGCAGACATCTTAACCTCCAAGAGAATAACACTGTACTACTCAAAGGAAAACTAATATAACTTTTTAAGAAGAAGAGCAGAAAATACTTACTTTGTTGAAAGTAGTTAAAATGAGAAAGTTCAGACATCACAAGTGTAGCTTCTTTTAAAACAATTCCTTTGCTCACCTTTAATTTTGTGCTACTACAATTTTCTCATCAGAAGCTACCAAAGTGCATTACAACCTTAAGTCAAGTGTCAAAGTTTTATACAGATTTCCACAAAAATGGCCTCAAATTATTTCTTTGTGTGACATGTCAGTAAATGTTAAATATACATGTTATCTAAAAAAAAAAAATCCAAACTAGCACTTGAAAATGAAAGCAATAAAAACTCCAACAGTATTCCTGGAGAACTTTGAGTGCTATAAAGTAATCTTGAGATGAATTGAATTATTCTTGTTCTACATGATAGATAATTCAGCATACGCATTAAAAGTGATAATGACCAGAAATGTGATTCCACAAAATTGACATTTATGAATGCGTGGCTTCTGAGTGATAAGAAGAAACTTTGCATTTGCTGATGAAATGAATATCTGAACTTCAGTTTTAAATCCATATAAGACATAATGATATTTAAAAAATAATAATGTTCAGGAATTTATGCAATTCCTACTTCATACAAAAAAGATCATTATCTAGTGTTACTGATGGAATATTTGAGATAAAGTCCTGCAAAATTCATTATGGCAGTGCTGGAAATGGAGCCACACTCTGATGAATTGTTTAACAGCAATTATTACTACTGTGAAGTTGTTGGCAAAAACAGTGAAAATAAAGCCCAGCTTTGATGTTGTATGATGTGTGTTAATATAAAGGGTTTCTCTTTTTACTTCTGATTTCCCACAGACAAAAAGATGAAGAGTTGAATAGACATACACTACAGATAGATACTGAATTAAAAATGACAGGTTACTTGCATATGGGATAGGAAGTTTCCTTCTCCTCTGTCATGTCCCTATCCACCTATGCCTGTCCACCCACAGCAGCAAAAAAAAGGGATTTCATTTATCTAGGAATAAAACTGGTATTTATTGTGATAAGCTACTATAAGATTGTCTGTCTTAGAAAGTGAGTAATTAAAAAAGTGCCATTTCTGTGTCATAGTAAGAAGTACCAGACAAATGAAAAATACCAATTAAAACATTGAGCGCATCTGCAGGTTGAATGTGGCTGGAAATGCCCACAGAACGGTCAAGCACAATAACATTACAGTGGAAAAAAATGTAATGGGCAATAATAATTACCCCATTATTTGATAAAATCAACAACAACTGGTATTCTCATTAAGATTTGTCTATGAAGTAACACTAATGTTCTACCTCCTTGCTCCTAGGTAGGCATGGGTAGAAAAGAAGTAGAAACAACAAATACAGTCAAACAAACTAGTCAGACTACTGAATAGCCTAATAAATAATTACTCACATACTTTGGCTAGATATTGTGCAGAATAATTTATTTCTGCAGACAAATATGCCCACTTAGCAAGTACCAAAGATGCACTCTAAGGCAGGTATTCTAGCTACTGCCAATTGAACAGAACAATGAACTTGGAAAGCCATCTGTCTTCTGAAAAGGTCACTCACTTCCAGAGATTTTGAAAGGTAGATAGCAGAAGATTTTGGATAAGCATGAAGAGATTTTTAGAAACAGTGTTGATAACATGCACATGCTTTAAATGTAGATTCAAAGTCTTCAAAAAGATTTTTGGTGTAAGAACTTAGGGATCCTGACAAACATATAACCAGAAACAGAATATAGATATGGTTATTTTGTTTTCATATTCATAAGGTATATCTTTGTTACTGGAAGTTAAACAGCCTTTCATCGATTAGAGATTATTACCACAGTTTATGATTTTTTTTTTCTCTTGTAATAACACTTTCAATAGAGATGCATGCTTTCTAATTATGGTGCTTCAGGTCATATCCTTATTTTATCTTCTTTTTGAGCTATAGCTTCAGTTTTGTTCCTCCAGCAAAAATTTCTGGTCATATGATAAAAAATATGATAAAAGGAAAAGATAGCAAAAGCAGGGAATCTATCATAGTACAGAAGTAATGGCACTGTCCATAAGATATTACAAATTTCTCAAATTAACTATTCACACATTATACTAGATTTTAATTATTCAAATACATGATGAATTGCAGAAAGCATTATATTAAAAAGACACTAAGTGAAATAGTGACTGCAATTTTGCCAGAACTGTTTTTATTTTTATATGCACACAAATAAAATAAAAAAATTGAATAAGAAAATACTTTTTGATACTAGTGAAATTGAAATGCAAGATGCTTTATCTGAGAAAAAAAAATAAAAGTAGTGTAGCTACTCCTCACAGTCTGAATTGGAATGATATTGAAGTCTGATTTAAGTTTTGTTTAGTAAGTTGCTTTATTTAAATGATATTGTAAAGATCTTTATTTACTCTACCAAATATTCATCATGGATCATTATCAAACATTAAGCAAAGCAGGAACTTCTCTTAAATGTGTAAGTTTGACTTACTACAGAGGATGAGGCCCTTCTCATTCACTCAGTTGAAAGAATTAAAAACCATTTTTAAGGGAACAAACCCATGTCTTCGGTCAACATTCTGCCTTAAATTAGAGAATGTGAATCTGATTAAAAGCATGGAAGGAAAAGTCCAATGCTAAGAACACTAATGGAATTTTCATTCATTAGAAAAAGAACTAAAATAGAAATATATGCTCTATCTCACCAATTCCTTTTTTTGAGGAAAATGCCTACTAGATATTCATGTAGCTTGGGAACCAGAAGCCATTAAAGTGTATAAGGCCTGCCTTTGAAATTTGGCATGGAATAGGAGAAAAATCTCCTTTTATCTTGAAATACTTGTTCCTACTGAGAAATACAAAGGATGGAGGACAAAGAGAAGAGCAGGTTGATAGCTCTGAGAACAGACCTTCCTCCTTTTTCCTTTCCAGAAAACAGTTTTGACACCTTCTCTAGGCTAGACTCAAGAAACTTAGTCATAACTAATAGCATGTAACAGGTTATTAGTTCAAGAATACTTTTAATGTAAACCCTCCATGGGAATTTTTACACAGTTTGTTTAAAAAAAGATTTTTTTGTGTGTGAAAATGTATAATAGAATAGATGTTTATAGTTTCTCTGAGTTTCATGGGAAATTCACCTTACAATTCTAGAATATAGATGTATCTTGTATTTGAAATTTATTTGGTTTTACCCTGCTCCATAAAAGACAGTCTAAAATAAACACAAGTTCTAAGTGAAAAGATATCAGGTTTACCTTGTCTGAGAGTGGAAAGTGTGCAGTGAGTTTAAAATAAAGAACTAGGTATAAACTAAGTCTTATAGATTATGTTTGTAAAAAACAACTTAACTTCAAAGTTCCTTGGACATTTTCATTGGCCTACATGCAATGCTTTTCTGCAATTACTTTTTTGTATGGTGGTAATAAGAGAACCAAACTAAAATAACTTCTTTGCATTAAGGAAACAATTTTGTACATTGTTATTTCTAGGCTGTTACTGTCAGAATAAGGCTGCTAGTACATCACAAGTATTAATGCAACCAAAAATTCAATTACAGATACAAATATGGGTAATGAAAAAGCAACAAAAATAAGAAAAATAATGGTACTGATGGGAATGAAAACTTTACTCAAACCCATTCTTGAAGACAAAAGGCAAACTTAAGAGAAGCACACAGAATATATGAGCAGAAGACACTTTCCCCATTATGCCCAGACTACAAAAATCAATCACAATTCCTTTTATACAGTATTGTAAGCAGTAATGAAAAGATAAAGAGGATCATGATAGAAGGAAATCTGTAATTCTGATCTGAAGGTCAAACTTTTAAAAACTGTTATTGAAAAGAGTATTTTACTGTTAACATCTATTTAAATAGATAAGGAACATAAATATTACAAATAGTTTTCAGTGTTTACTTACTGGAAGCATAGAATGGTTTGGGCTGGAAGGGACCTTGAAGATTATCTAGCTCCCATCCCCAAGTACTGTCAACTATTAATTTTGCTTTCAAGGAGTTTTCAAAAAACTTTTGTAGTCATAATTCCATGAAATGGACAGTCTAGTCCATAAAAATATCCTGATAATAGAAATTAATATAATATTATTGCAGAAAGATTTTTCGATACTTTACATTTGGTCCTAAAATTTATGGTATTGTGAGTTTAAAATACTCTACCCTTCTTTAAGAATATTTGAGTCTTTCTTATAAAGTTTCTAATAAAATATCAAACATAAAAGAGGCCAACATCTATTCTTTTCTAGCTTCGTTGTTTCTTTCTGAAAAATTCAAATTTTCTTGGATCTTACTCATCTTTGAGTCACTGCTCTTAAACCAGTGCTTCTCAACGATTTTTCTAGTCAGATCAACTGCACATCCTTGAAGTCTGTAGGTTGTATTCCCTCTCAATCAAATGGTGTCAATGGATAGAGGAAGGTGCCTTCCTCAATAAAGAGAACTGAAAACTGTGTTTACACCCAGGTCAGGACATCAGAAATGTCTGTGAATGGAAAAAAATGTAAATAGAGAAGTAATATGGATAGCCCTGTAGATGTCTGGGACATTTCCTGTGGCAAAAGGAGGATAATTCCATGTTGCATATTCCCTTTTTTACCAATCTCTTTTTATTTGCTGTCACTGATACTGAGAAGTTTCTAAATTAATATGACTTAAGTTTGTATTTGTTTCAACATACGTTGTTTTTTCATTTTCATTGCAACACAATTTGGCTAAGTTTAATTTTCTTTATTTTTCTAAACTAAATCTTAAAATATTTTTTAAATTTATTATTTAATTAAAATACTAAATTTAAAATATTTCAGAGGAATATTTAGCTGAATGTTCATGAGAAGATCCCATAGTGGAAATTCTAAACTATTCCAGACCTTATTAGTCCTCAAAAGACATTTTTGGTGTTACATAGACAATATTTCAATTCTATACCACAATTTCTCATCTCATGCTCAATCTAAATAGAAAATTACTACCTTCCTTGTAGAAACTCTTTATTTATCAGAAAACTACTTCTGCAAACCTTTCATCTTCTCTTATCTGAAGTAAGATTTTCTTTCATGTCCTTCTCTTAAGTCATATTTTCTGGCCTCTAATCTTTCATTGTGAACACAGGAAGTGTTTGATAAATACCAAGTACTCTTAGTCATCAGACAAAACAATTTTTTTTACTTATGCTGAATATTTAGTAACTGGAGGATGCCTTTATATCAAGGGAATGTCATGCTATTCAGAGAAATTCTGGTTTACTGAAAGCATCCAAATATCACCATGGTTTTCACCACTAACAGCAAAGACCATACACAATTAAACACCCATTTTTCCCCTTGAATACAGAAGATTCTTTTCTTATCTAATTTTAATTTCATTGCTTTAGATAACTTTACTCACTAAAAACATGCCACAATTTTCAGCTGTGGGAGTTGACTTAATAATTTGATTATTCTTTAAGAAAAGAAAAGGAAAAGCATCATATGATTCCACGGCTTCTTAATTACGGTTGTGCTATTATATTTTTAGAAGGAAAGACAGCAAATTCTTTTGATATGATACTTCATTAAATATCTGTATTTAAAAATAGAACCTGGGCTGACCAGCTTCAATTAAGCCTCCACAGGAAGTAGAGACAAAATAATACAGATAATACTACTTTCTTTATGTCCAAGATCATATAAAACCTGTATGCAGGCAAAATGCCTGTGCTCAAGCAGAGCATCTTGCAGAACCAAGACTTAAATTAATGACTGAGACTCAGAGCTCAAAACAATGAACATTTGCTTTTATTGTACTTCCAGTGTTATATGATGGAAGAGAAAAAATACTTAAAAAATGAAAACTACTTTTTAAACAATGTACTGTCCTGAAATACAATAGATCAGAGTAGCTAGTGAGCTGTGGAAAGAACTGCGGGAGATGGGAGCACACTGAGTTTTCCATATTACTATCAAAAGGAAATCCTTGGAATCCTGTTGAGGGGAGGGTGAATGAAGAGAGAATGTTTCCTGTGAACATATATTCAGAAGGAACTCTAGACTTCACACAAGCTCTGATAAAATACTCTTCATCCAGCACTCTGCAAACAAAACCTACTACTAACATACTTCAGAATCAACTTGCTATTCTTAGCAGTTTAAAACTTTTTCTATTTTCATGAGTTTTTACCATTTATATACCTATTATTCAGGATATTAAGAATGAATCCTAACTCAACTACATTGTTAACACTGGTGAAATTTAGGTAGAGATATGCCTGAGCTGTAAATTTCAGGGGCAAATACGAATTTCCTTATTCCGTGATCGTGATCTCTTGTTTAGAGTTAATTGAAGCAGCAGGGGACCGCATTAAATTTACACATCTAAGCATGACTCCTTTTCTGCCAGTTACTGTGCCCTAACATTACTAATTCTTTTAAATTTCACTGTCATGATCTTCATTCTACAACTCCACTAGATACCAACTTTTGCTTTTTGTATTCCCCACGCAGTTTCCTATCTCCCACTGCACCTGGAGTGCTGTGTCCAGTTCTGGGCCCCTGGTTCAGGAAGGACATTGAGGTGCTGGAGCATATGGGTAATAAAAGAGAGAAGGCAAGGAGCTGGTGAAGAAGCACAAGCGTTCTGAGGAGTGGCTGAGGGAGTGGGAGTTTAGCCTGGAGATGAGGAGGCTCAGGGGACACCTTATCACTCTCTACAACTGCCTGGCAGGAGGGTGCAGTGTGGTGGGAGTTAATCTCTTCTAGCAGTTAAGAAGAGACAAGAGAAAAGGGCCTTAAGTAGCATCCAAACAGGTTTAGATTGAAAATCAGGAAAAATGTCCTCACTGAAAGGGTGCTCCTGCATTGGAATAATTGTCCAGGGAAGCAGTGGAATCACTATCCCTGGAGATAATTAAAAGACATAGAGGTGTGGCACCTAGGGATATAGTTTAGTGGTGGACTTTGTTCTGATGGGTTAGTGATTGGATTTGATCTTTTCTAACATTAACAATTCTATGATTCTATGCTCTATATTATATCCTAAACCTTGGAAGCTTTTCTCCCAAGTTTTCTGAAAATAAATCTGTATGAAGGATGCATGAAATATCAAATTCTCAGTTTACTAAAAATTAGTTTTCTATTCTCTTTTTCCTGATAAAATTCTTATAAAACTCTCCATCAAACAAGTCATACATTCATTCACATCTATTTTAAAACTAACAGGTATTTACCTGTGCTAAGGTCTGTATAACCAAGAAGGAATGAAGTTAATTACAAAAAACAATAGAAAATATTTTTTCTTTATTAATATTGATAGAAAATTAGAAATAAAAAACCCTTCTATTTTAAAGATACAGTATATTTTAATATTTTTCATTGAAATGAAATATTTAAACATATTTATAATGAAAAAGTGGTGCAAAAAGAATAGGTAAATATTTATGTGTGTCAGAGAATGATTTTTTTCCTACTATTACCCTATATTTCATACCTCCTTTTGATAAAATTCTTCCTGAATCTCCTTATTCTGACAGTTGGTTCTGCAATCCATTAGTATAATGACAGTGTTTATGTTATAGTAGCTAAAATTTTGTCAATTATGTCAATGTGCATAAACCACCATCTTTAGTTTTATAGCTTTTCCCTAAATAAAAACAAAACAGAACAAAACCCCCCAAACTCAAACAAGCACAATTTGAAGCTGAAACTAGCTACAAGGCATCTAAGTGTTATTTATTCCTAGAACATTTGAAAACAAAACAACTCACAGTTTTTCAAGCAATTTATCCTGGCAACATTTTTTCAATTTTCTTCTATTCTTAACGTCTTCTCATTTTTGTTTTGATAAGCCATACACTTCAACTATGCCTCAATTTTACCTTTTTTTCTAATCAGGTTTTTATTAACGAACACCCCTCTGTTGACAGTTTCTCCATTAGTAAAATTCAGTAAAATTTCAAGGGCAATTCATTGAGGTAGAGGTTGAGTGAGAGGCTGAATTTTCACAAGTTTCTACCCCGTCTCCCTACAGTCAATTATCCAATGTAGTTGCCATACAGTACAGAAACCAGAATGCTTTCCTATATTTACACTGTCACCAAGTGAGATTATTCTTCTTGTGAGTAGGATGCAGATTTATCACAGACTTCCCAGCCTTTTTCCAAGTCAGATAGCACAAACTGCTCCCGCCCAAAACATTCTTTTCACTAACAGAAGAATTGTTAAGATTTTTTTAGTGTTATTCTTCCATAGCACTTTAACAGCTGAAGTTTTCATTTCATATTTTTTTATTTCCTTGCTCTGTTTCAAAGCTCTAAACAACACAAATATTTGTTCTGAATCTTCATAGCAAGAAGGTTTATAATCAGTCTATAACAAGTGAAAAGTCATATGTCCTCTGTGAAAACTCCATGTAAATCATATCAGCTACTGGACAGAAAACTGTGGGTAACTGCAAGGGGTAATGTTACAAGTAAAGTCACCACTCTGTTAATAGTTCCTGATAGTCTACCAAAGTACTTACCTGAAATATTTAATTTTATAACAGTTGTGAATGTGATCACATTAAATAACCTCAAAAAGACCTACTTTGTATATCTGTTGAAAAGACAATAGACATTTCTTGCAGGTGAATAATTGCAGAAGTCACATACAAATTCTGCTTTGCACTTTGCTAGTAGTGGGTTTGTTCATACAGACAATGACCCCAGCAATTTAGAACTATTGCAGTGGAGTAGGGAAGACATGGGCTGCTATACATAAATGAGCTCATTGACATTCATCAAAAAGAATATATGCTATTTTGTGTTGGACAGCAAACTGCAAATCAATTGTCAGTTGTACTTTGGCAGCTGTAACCAGATTGTAAGATTAGAAGGTTAATTTGCAGCTTGATTTGTTGTCTGACAACGTTGTTTGTGAGTTTAATATCTTGGTCACTTCAGAATGCACAGGGCTGGAACAGGCCATAACTTCATTTACAAGCTGCTGGCACCGATACATTTTTCCTTAGCATAAACGATTTCAACATATTAAGTTATTTTATTTTTAGGTGAATAGCTACAAGACACTAATTTGCAATGTAATTTGGCTGAACGCAATCTACCCTTGTAAACACTCTTGTTCTGCCTTTGGCTGATACTCATTCAGACAAATATCTCAGATATTTTGGGACTTTTAGTTTCTGCATAGCAGTTGTTGGCACACTTCCAAATGTAAATCACAAACCATGTGGAACTTTTGAAACTCATTCTTCACATCACCAAGTCTCAAAATGTACTTTATATCCAACCACTGATATGGGCATTCTAATGCTCCCTACATGTCAAAGTGGGCTTCTACTTGGCTTTGAAGGGAAGGTTCAGCTGCTGTGCTTTGGAGAAACTTTTGGGATTGTTTCTCCTTCCCTACAAATAGGAAGAGGAGTGGAGTCTTCCAGATATGTTTGACTCAGTCTGCCACAGGTATCATCTAAATTCAATTGTAAACACTCCTCACAGCATGGTGCTTTTTTCTTTCCTTGGTGGGTTTTTTTGTGGGTTTTTTTTTTTTTTTTTTTTAATTTCTGTATACTTTAGGGAAACTAATGAGTAATATATATTTATATAAAAATAGTTGTCATTTATGCTCCAACATGTAAGCTAGATATCTACAGAAGATAGGTAAAAGTAATGAACAAGAAGGTAATTGTCCTAAGATGACACTCTGAATGTTCTCATGATTCAACTACTTAGTTTTTAACACTCACTATGCCACAAAGGATGAATACTTAAATATTTTATTCTACCCCATCTGTTCAACAGTGTGAATATTAACAACATCCTCTCTGTTCCATGCTACATACATAAAAAATAATTTTGCATTTATCACTATTCTCCAAATCACTTCTCTCAAAAATAAGCATTCCTTGATCCATTTCTATTATGGACACAATTTCACAATTGTGAAATCAAAAAAGAAAATACTCTCAATAGACCTCTGCATTTGAAGAGGGACTGTGCTAAAATGGACTTCAACTTCCCTCCATTACCAAAGTACGACAAATAGTACTGAAAATGTTGTGAAAGTAATCAAGTTCTTAATAAGCCAAAACTCCAACAAAAATTATCATACTTTTGATGACCAGTTTTAAAACTTGAAAAATTAGAATTTGGAAATTTGTAATTACTTTTTAACCTTCCTGTGTTGGAACTATCCCTATTGTAAAGTTTTTCTCCACAATGGATGGAGGTCCTCATTTCCAAACATGAAGAAGAGAAGGTGAGACTTAAAGTATAATCATCATGTAGAACACGATGTAAAAGAACTTACTGCTTTTCATCCTTAGCCTAATATTTTGCAGTCTTGTTAAAAACATTATTTTGTGCTCTACTTCAGAGCTGTGAATGCAAAACTGTCATACTTCTTGAGAGGAGGATTTCATAGTCTCCATTTGCAGTAGTGAAACGCCAGTATTGATTGCTTCTAATGCTACAATTCAAGTGGCAAAATGAAGCTGTTTACCCTCTATCTGCAGAATTAACAGTGAAATCTATTTAAGAAGAAGAAATGCCCGTGTTAAGAATGCTTTATCTCATTTTTAGCTGGAATTGAACATTCTCAGTTAAGCAGTGGTGGCATGATGAGATTTCACAGCTGTAGATGTGATGCTGGAAAAGACTGGGCCAAGGTGACACTAAAATTAACTCAAATCACAGAAATTAGTTACTAGAATCTCAGGGAGGTGATACATTATTTAATTTGTTTTGCTACAGTTAATAAAACTGTGGTCAGTTCCTACCACAGTTCATTAAAGTTCTTATTTTTTCATTTGCCTCGGTGACCTTCATATAATCTTGGCCATGTTAAGGTAAGGATGTATTTCCCTCATGTCTTACTATCCATTAGAGTTCCACAACTAAATTCTTCTACTACAAGCTAAAAAAAAAAAAATTGATTTTAATTCTGAAATATATGCGTTTTATTTGTCTATCTACCTTTTATTTATGCACTATAAAAAATGTTCCCTACCATTACTTTGTAGCAATAAGCTTTTGCAATTGCATATATGGGAGAGGTGAGGTCGGTTTGAACTATACCACCAGCACCCTGTTCTGTTTCCAAATTTTGCAATCAAAATACTGAAATAAAGTTTAATTCCAGACCATTATTAATATGTGTTAAATCTACAAGGATCCCACAGACTGAACATAGTAAAGAGAAGTTAATTCTCAATTGTGTCTGTTTCTGGTCTTTAAATGTCCCCCCATATGTTTTTAAATGAAAAATAAAAAAAACTCTCCTCACCTAACCTGAGATCTGAGTTCTAAAAGTTCCAGTACAGGTCTATCTCAAATGTGGAGCTAATATGTCTGCATATTAAGATTCATATTTTCTCCTGGTCATCAGGAGGCGAAATGCTGGAGGGTTATACAGATTTATTTGGTCTGTAGGAAAAAGGATGACACGTGAAAATAGCTGATATTCTTTTCTCCTGGAGAAAATAGAACTATAGAATAATCAGAGAAATAAATTACCAGTATTGTAATGACATCTATAAAATATTAAAAAAAACAGCTTTGCAGTTGAGACTGTATTGGTTACATTTACGTGATATAAAAAGGGATTAGATTATTAGATTTAAGAACTTTAACAGCAAAAATAAGTAAGGACAACCTTGCTAAAGATGGAGACAAATCCTAATGCAAAGTCCCAAGAAACCAAAACAAATTGAAAGATTCTATGGATTTTCTTGGGTTTATTTCTTTTATCCATTCATATAGCTTTCACGCGTTTCACTTCTTATTTTTACCTGATCTCACAATAGTTTCCAAAGCTTGACTATAATTTCAACAGGTCATATAAATTTATAGCAGCTTTAGAAATCCCAGCTGGAAGGTGACACATCAAATTTCATGTTTCTGTGCAACTTTTGAAACTTAAAAGGAAGAGTAACTGGTGCCTGAAGGAGGGGGTAATATCATGAACTTGTAGTATCATATCAACATGATGAAAAAGCTTACAAATGTTAAAAGCAGAAGAATACTAAGTGCTAAATACCAAATCATCTGCTTTAGAGTTTGCTTTTTTAGGATAGACAAAGCCCTTAAAGATGCTTCTTTATGAACTACATAAACAATAATTTATGAACCTGTATGTATATGAAAGTATATTATGAAACTTTATATAAGCAAGTTTAAAGCTATGTGAATTGAGGTTATTTTTTTTTTTCAGAAAGAGCATGACGGGATTACCCACTCTCATGCAGGCATGCACTGCTTGTCATGTTGAACTTAACATAAGACTTATTTTACAATATTGCTGCCTTTAACCATTATTGCCCAGAAGCCAGGAAATTTTACAGCAGCATTACCAAACCTCACCAGATGCCTTTATGTGCCCACAGGCACACCGTTTGTACCATGAATAAAGGATGCTTTCACTTTTCCTGACTATGTCAGCAACTTCTAAAGAAGCTGTCTCACAGCATATGCAACAAAGAATGTATTTATTTATGGAGACAAAGTCAATTGTACAACCGTGCCTGAAATTAGGGTCAGTATTCAGGGGTAGAAAAGAAGATACAAAAGTATGTGTGGTTTTTCAGCACCAAAACAAGTTCTGAATAACCACTGGGCTGTTGACAATTTGCTGGTTGGGCTTCCCAGGTCGTATTTCAGGAGTTTATGCCCATACTCAGTAAGTTCAGCGAACTGTGCAGTGAACTGGTTCCCATGGTAATTAACAGGGAGTTGCCAGGAAATGTAGTAGATCCATGATTTCACAACATACTTTTAAGGAAGTATAACCCAGAAAAAATGCAATCTGGAAAAATGTGTGACTAGCAGTACCAACAGGGCAATATAAGATTTTCCAGGTTCCACAACAACTTCACGATGTCTAGCAGTAAAATTTAGACTGGTTAAGCATCATTTTTTAAAGCACAACAGTCTTCCTCAATCACGGAAAGAAGTATGGAAGGATGGCTGCATGGAATCCTCATGGAAGGATGAGGCTCTCAAAAAGAAAAAGATACTCAAGAGAGTTCAAGACAGACATAAAATCTTTCTCCCTTTTGAATAATATGTGAGAAAATAATGCAATTTGTATATGTGAAAAATACCTCAAATACGCTTTAAAAAGTTATTAAATTAATTTAGTAGGTATTTGTGAATTTTAAACATAGCTACAGATACCTATTTATCTAGAATAATTACAGCATGTCTAGAAAAAGGACCTCAAGAATACACATAGATATTTACACAGACTGACATAATTATTTTAAAATATGAATGAAAAGGGATAACTTCAGCTCATTAAAGCACATTAAATGCAGCATCTTATTGTAGCACTTCCAAGTGAAAATTCTCACATTATGTTATCTCTTTACATATGTTGTTAGATACAATGACTTTTAAAAGCCATAATGAACCCCTTCCCTTAAAATAACTGCAATAGCACTACAATGAAGACCAAAATAAAATTCATATGTAAGAAATATACATACTCATGTATGTATCTGTATCTGTTCAGCTCGAAGGCTGAGGCAGGATTTCACCAATGTGTACAAATATCTGAAGTGAGGGTGTAAAGAAGATGAAGCCAGCCTTTTTTAGCAGTGCTCAGTGACAAGTGGTAATGGGCACAGGCCGAAACACAGGAGCTTTTGCTTGAACATGTGGAAACACTTTTTACTGTGAGGGCGACTGAGCACTGGCACAGGGTGCCCAGGAAGGCTGTGGAGTCTCCACACTTGACAATTTGTGAATAGCATCTGGACCCGGATCTGGGCAACCACCCCTACATGATCCTAGTTGTGCAGGAAGCTGAACCAAAAGACCTACAGAGGCTCTGTACTACCTCGACCATTCTGTATTTCTGTTACTATTGTCCAGAAGCTACAGCTTATTGCAGGTATTAGCAATCAAAGAAGTGATTATCTTTGACAAAATTAACAATTTTTAAAATCCTGTTAAATGTACTGTTTAATGCAATTTTAGTGTGCTAAAGAATTAATCACATACTGTTCTACTAGTCTGCAAATACAGCACACTGGCATTCATTTGATGAACAGGAGGCAATGGCAAATTATACCTTTCAAAATTTCAGTTCTTTGAATGACAGTAATTTTTTTTGTGTGTAAATTTCTAGCTAAGGAAGTTTCTACTAAAGAAAAGCATAATTTTCCAGAAATAAATAAAAATTTTCAAAATAACTTATATTTTAAAAATATCCCACAGTCAATATGATTTCAATTCCAGTTGACCAGCCTCAAAAAAAGAATACATGGGACAGTTTTCTGTCTAGTTTGTTCCTAGCAACTGTTAGTGATCAGTCTCAACTGTGATTTCGACATTTTTACCCTCGGCTTACTAACACATACTTCAAGGTTGCAAAAACTAGATTAAAGTGATAGCCCACCGAGTTGCTTCAGGCTACAGTTTCAGCTGACACAAATCATCTTTCACTGGACACACTTTATGGTTGCTAACATAAAATGATTTGTTGCAAAGCTAGTGCTTGCATTTTACAAACTATCATTAAACTGCAGTACTGGTCTACAAGTTTTTAAGCAGGTACAATAAAATTGAGCTTATCTAGATAAAATACTCTAGTTAAAATTGTGTGATCATATCAGAATTACTACACCTCTAAGAATAATAGTTCACCAAATCTTACTTGTTACTTTGTGCTTGGTGCATTGGATTTAGCAAGTAGTTTCAATGGCATTATTGATTAAAAAAAAATCTACTTAATACAATTAAATTTTAAAAGTAAGTAACATACAGAAGTATTCGTATTTAGTGGTAAAATGGGTGTTGGCAATATTACAAAAAAAACTACAATAACAAGTTAATTTCTCTATACATTCAGCAGAAAATAAACCATATAGGTTACAGTGACCATTATATATGTCTTGACGACAAAAGATTTAAGTTATTAGCTCCTTATTAAAATTACTGTAAATTTAAAATTATCTTTAAAATAAAAAAAATACATATACTACATCCAGAACACTTCATAAATCTGAAAAATATTGTACTTGATATACTGGTGTATGACCTTTTTAAGATAAAAGACAAATCTGAGACAATTATGACTATCAGCTGAGAATGTTTTGATTTTATTAAATTTTTAATAATGTAACGACTTTTAAAGAGGAAGCTAGATGACATTTCTGAAAATGTACTTGGGTACAGCAGACCTGATTTGTCCAGCCTTTCAATAAAATATATGGAATTACTTTTTCATGACAGATTATTGACTAGGTAAACTCTAGCAGCTTCAAAGGAACCATTTTGGATGCATCATGTTCATTCTGTAATGATCTCTGTTTCCTTTTTAATTTTTCTCAGACAACCTGACAGAGTTACCATGAATGATGCAAGATAATCATTCAAGTTGTCAGTGTTTTTAGGCAGACTTCCAGAGCCCATGCCATTCAAGTCCTCACAGTCCATCATGGAAATTAGCTGAAGGCAGTTCTTGAAAGGAAGCATTGACATCCATAGAAGCAGTTAGTAGTAAATAGTTATTGAAAAATTGTAAAAGGAAGCTAATCAAAACAAGTGCAGTGTGTTTGTCTGTGCTGTTAATGAGTGTTGATATATCCTGAATTTGCTAAAATGTGTTTTTCTGTGGGAAAAAAAAGTCAGCGACGTCCAACCCAGACATAATTAACGATGCACATGTCTGGTATTATGAAGAACTGTACAAAAATGTTAGTAATATCTTAGAACTGCTGCTAAATTTGTAAATTGACACTATCTAGAAACTGTGGTTAAAAGTCACTTTCAGTTTTCATGTTCCAAAATGTTTTGTGGTTGTGAGACAAGATTTTTCTGCGCATCAGAGTTAATTATAGGAATAAACTTGGCATATAATATTTTATATCAGAAGCACCCAGTATTTCATATACATCTTCAAAGTTTATTTTCAGCAGGTACATAATAGGATGAAGTAAAATTAAGTTAAGAATTTAATTATTGCTGGTCTACCAATACTTGTAAGAGATTAATGCATAATGTGGGATGCCTTTACTTTGTAAGCAATGTATTTATTTATGTTTCAAAAATCAGAAAGAAACAGAACAAGAAATCCAGACTTCCCTCCCATCCCCCTCAAATCGAAAACCTGTTACTGCTTGGAATCCAGACATTTTGATAAAATAGCATAAAGAAATAGCACAGTTTAAAAACCAGTAAGATTATGAAATACAAAAGACTACTAAAACCAATTCAATTATTATTAGGCAGCATGGTTGCTTTTCACAAGAAATTCTATTACTCCAAACTATTCGCCCAGTTGAATAAAAAAGAAAAAGAGAGAATGAGAGTAAGAATGTGAACCACTGATGAGGATGATACCCTGTAAATCAAGATGTCCTGTTTCTGCCCTCAGCGTTAACACTGACGTGACTGGTGACTTTGAAGCAAAATCAATTCAGTCTATTACACATCAGCTTTACTAAAAAAACAGATATACCATAAAACCATATATAATATTGCATCTTCTTCCTACAAGGTTTATTATAATATCATACTATATGCTAATTATGCTAAGTATATCAATGTTGTCATTTGCATCTGAATGGGCAGGAAATGTTATTCATCAAATATGAAAAATCAAAATAGTGGGAGTGACTCATAATGGATGTGACTCAAAAAATGCTTTAATGAAGATTTACAGTGCCCCAAATAATTTTTTGGGGAGACATTTATCCTCTAAAACATCATTTTAACATATTCTCAGTTGCCATCCTTCTGTAATAGAAGAACTATGTGTGGCAATGCTCTAGTAATACCATACAATGCCCCCCAAAATTAATATAAATACTTGAAAACTAGTGTTATCAAAATCATTTAATGATCTTTGAAATGCTTTTAAATCACATTTTAAAACCTCCCTTTGTTGTGTGACCAAATCAAAGCTCTACTTTCTAAATTAAACATAATTTTAACAGTACTCACAGACTTCAATAGCTACTTCACAAAGTTCTATGCGCATTTTACATAGAAGCATGCAGTTGGGAAATCCTTTATCTAAAAACCCAACTCCCTTCTCTTTAAAAGTTATTTGAATATTTATATATGCAGAGACTTCCATAATTTTTATTTTTGACACTAAGTCATTACATGACCCACTGAAAAAGCTTAATTAATTGGATAAAATGTGTCTGTAGATGCTCAAATTATTCTAAACATGCTTTAAATATTTTAAATTAGAGTTTCCAATTAAAATTGTACATGTCATATTGTTTTATGTAATTCTATTGTTCATTTTTGAAGACAGAGCTTCAGCTAAAAAACTGCATTGATGTGAGCTGAGCTCAATTAGTTTCTGATGTTGTGCCAAATTGCCTCATTACCTGTCACACCAGCACACTACAAGGCTTGCAAAGCTGAATTCTTTACATGCACATTAATGTCTTTCTGCAAGAAAGTCTGGTGAGTAAAAATACAAGATTAGGAATGTGATTTATGCAAATTATCAGCTACCTGATGAATAATCGAGATTAAAAGAGGTGATAAGTAGGGACACTTTGTACTCCATTCTCTGGTATTTAGAACTGTTTCAAGCAAAGAACTTGCTAAATCCCACTTAAGAGTTTTAGACACATTAGTTGCTCAGTAAAGTCATGAGTATTTTAATAGCTAGCAAAACTCACAAGTGCAGAATGCCCACAGTTCCAATTGCTTTTATTCACCCTTGATACCCCTTGATTTGAAACATCATACAGATGTGAGACATATACTCAGCTATGGCATTAAGATAGCACAAGAAATCTGTTGAAGGCTTGACAAGCCTGCAGATCCATTTAAATTTCAAAATCAAAAAGACTAGGTTGCTCTTAGATATTTTCCTGTGCAGTATGTAGAAGACCACAGAGCTAAATGGACAGTTTGGCAGATTCACCTGCAGTTGATTTGGGTTTGGCTGAATCAATATAGTAAGGGTATTCCATTAGGAAACCAGAAATCAGCCATCCTTGGCAATAGGCTGTTCTGTGTACACATTGTAGATTTGTTGAACAGTGCTACTTAAAAGATCAGCTTTCTTAGATTCAACCATAAAATTCAATGTGCACTCCATTTTCAGAAATATTTCTTAGTTTCTGAGGATATGAACAGACAAAGAAGACACTGTTGGGAGTACCTCTCTTCATATCTTTGAAGTCTGAATAAATTCCAACTCCTTTGCTAATCCACATTTTTCAGGATGGTATTTGCATCACAGACCTGGTTTAAGGTATGTCTTGCAGGAATTGTATACCACAGTTCTGTCTTATGGAGCACGGAGAGAGGGTGATTGATCTCCTAACCTGGGTGATCAGCTAACTAGAATTGTAGTGTGCACCTTTGAAGGCAGGAATTACATATTTTGGACATGTCAGATCAGACAGTTTTGAATTATCTCTCTGACCTTTTAATTCTGATCATGCCCATGATGCTTTTATATCTGTAAATAGATCTGTAAAATAACCAATAATCAAAACTCTTTTAGCAACTTAAAAAAGAAAGCTCATGTATTTTATATCTAGATTGACATAAACAAGTATCTCACAGGAAAAAAGTTTGAGAAATTTTACTCTTAAGAGTTGTTAGCCAAACACTGTAGTTGAAATCAAAGTCAAAACCAACAAAACCTAACTTCCTTAGGGCAACTGAAAATATTCCCAAATTCTACATAGGAAGTTGTGAAATTACACACAGTAGAAAACAATACTACTTCTTCCTCTATATCCTACTACTCTAAAGAGTAAAATCTGCATATGAAATAGAGATCCATTACTTTCTAGCATAAAACCAAGGGAAAGAACAGGAACCAAGGCTCCAGAAACAGTGTGATTAAACTGCTTTTTTATGCCATTTCTGAGTTCAAAACTTTTTGGTTATTTTTTTGGATTCTGCCAATGAAAGAAGTGACTTGCAACCGCTGTTATTCTCCCCATCATAATAAGTGCTAATATCAAAGATAAACTGAGGAGTAATAACTTTATTTGCTGCTAATGTAAAATACAATGGCAACATTTCTAAAACCTCTAAATATCTTCTTGAAGACAACACAGCTCAAATATAAAGAAGAAACCTTTCTTTGAAATGTGTTTGATTTAATTTATTTTGAATACTGGTCAAAAAGTTCTACTCTGAAAACTGGTAGTACTTATTCTTTACAAATCAATGATGTGACCATCTAATTTTTGAGGATTAGAGCATGAGTAAATTTTCAGTTTGAAAACAAAGGAAATATATGGATATATTTTTCTTCCATTCCTAGCTAATATTCTCTGACAGCAGTGAATATTTATGCTTCTCTTGGGGGAAGGGAGAGGTTTACTTAATAGAGCTGGAGTATGAAATAGGTTTATGTATTTTCCCAGTGAATTTGGAGCATTAGTGTGTTTTAATGCAGAGGTCTTGCAAGCCATCTTGTTTATTTTTAAACTTCCATTGATTGTAGTATCTAACTGGAAGCTTGAAAATAATCATTTTCCCAATATCCTTTTTGTCTTATTCCATTTAGCAGATATTAGACTCTCCCCAACCCTTGTGTTTCAGTAAGCTGACATTAGAATTGATGTCTTTAAATGAAAAAAATAATCAAGCTAGGTATAGCACCTATCTTGTCAAGTATTTTAACACGTGGAGATCAAACACAGCAGACTAACTATGGGAATAGCATTTGTTAATTAATTGCTGCTGCAAAGCCAAAATGAGGAGCACCAAGCATTGTGGATTTTATTAGTGTCTGAAAAACCAAAGACTTTGTTTGTCTGTTATTAAAAAAAAAAAAAAGGTGACTGAGTGCCAGGTCAAAAACACATAGAATTTGGCAGATTTTTACCATTAGAAAATAACAACTTTAATTTACAATGTCATCCATCATTTTAACACACAATACACTTTCACATGATGCAAAAAAAGTTTTGGCTTACTCCAAAATCACCACATTTGATTTCATCACTCTGATGATATCACTCTGATGACATTCCACTGACAGGTGGTGGAAACTCGATGGTGTTCCCCAGGACTGCAAGAAAAAAAATGTCCCTCCTGTCTTTAAGGACAAAATGGAAGGTCCAGGAAAGTATGGGCTAGTCAGCTTGATCTCAGTTCATAGAGCAGTGTTGGAAAAATACCCTTTAAAACCATATCCAAACACATTTAAGGGCAAGAGGGTTACAAATCCAAGCTAGCCTGGATTTAAGAAGGAGAAATCATGCTTGACCGTCATGACAGGTTCGTGTCATGACATTACTGGATCGGTGGACACAGGAGGTATTTTAACTTTAAGAAGGCTTTCCACACTCTTAAAACACAGTGGTGAAAAACCAGAAACACAGGACATTCCATTTAAACATAAGAAAAATGTACTTTTGTACTGGAAGGTTGATAAAACAATGGAACAGGTTACTAAAAGAGGTTGTGGAGTCTCCATCCTCGAAACATCTAAAACCTGACTGGATATGAACCTGAGCAACCTGCTCTAGTCTAGTTCTGCTTTGACCAGGGAGGTTGGAGCAGTTTATCTCATGAAGTCCCTTCTAAACTCAACTGTTCTGTGGTGTTTTCGTTCTGTGAATTGGTAAATTTCATTAAATGAGAAAATATCTTATGTCTCATTAAAAGCAAGGTACATATCATCCCTGAATTATGGTTGATGTTATGGTGGCCTTACAACTGCATTAGTTAAAATGCCACTGAGGAAAATTATACAAAAGATTATGATATTTAAAAAGTCATTTAGCTCTGTCAAAAACCCCTTGTTTTGCAAATACAATGAAAATAATTTTGAAACATTTTCAGAAGAAAAAGCACACCATTTAAAATTGAAAATTATACCTCTAATAGAATTTCCAGATATAGAAGAAACTAACCAGAAATTGAGAAAGTACAGGAACAAGACACCAAGGAATCTGACTATTATTTAAAAATCCCCATATATACAGAATGTACAGGTCTGTTAATAAACTTTTAAGTTAGAAATATAGTTTCAGATGACTGAAATATTTAATATTAGACATTTTCCCAAAAGAATGAAGAAAGTAATGTACAGATCAAACACAAAAAGTAATTAAGATGCCCTGAAAAATTATATGTCCCAAAGTTACAATATTTCTCTTGGTATTTGTCTTATACTGAAATCTTTCATTAAAAGAAAATAAGGAAAAGATTGTATAAAATAAATACTTTACTTCACACTTGCAGTCTGGTTTTCATGTTGTCAAGAAAATTAAACACTGTTCACTTGTGTGTCGGAAATAATTTCCACAGTTTGACTTTAGTAAGGATAAAAATACAAATTACTTATCCCAGCCTCACTAAAGGTTGTATAGAATATTTGTAGCCATCAAGAGGCCTGAAATCATATCCTTGCTGCCCTATATTTTTAATTGTCATTGGGCATAAATAGGGTGAGTAGGGTCATTGAGAATCTGTAATTGCATTTACAACCTCTGCAAGAAGTAGAAATTGTGAATATAAACTTTGTGCCCCAAGACAACAAGAGATTAAGGAGCATTATGGTAATGAGGTATAAATTCAGGCTTTTTCTAACAACTGGTCTCTGAACTGTGATAATTGAACAAGTTTTTAAGTCAAATATTCTGGGTGAATTCCAGATCCTTTGTTTCTTTAAAGTATTAAACAATCCTCTAGGCTTTAGATAATAAATTTCTATTCGCTTCATGTCCTCAGTCATTGAAAAATACTTTTGAGAAGGATTAGGTGATAAACCCTATTGTATTCAATGGTGTAATGATGCTCCATAACATAATATTATGTTACATCCAAGGAAAATAAATCTTTGCCATGCACTATCAGGAAGGAAGTGATTTCAAATACAGATCACCATAATTTCTTGTTAAACTATAAAAGAGATGGCGTAAAGGAATTAGTAGTCATTGTGATATACTGGTGACTGCTGAATACAAAGAATACAAAGCTAAATGGAGAGTTGTTGAATTTGATACTGGTCAGAGAATTCTCCAGTATTATAGAACAATATAGGAAGTACATTTATGCTCTCCATTCCCTCCCAGTGCACTGGATAGCTGAAATAGTGGTGTTCTCTTTTTCTCTACCTTTATTTTCAACTGCATAATAGTGATTTTCCTGAACAAACAACAGCAAATCAAAAGTCACCAGAGGGAGGGAGCCATCCCCATCTCTATGTAGGTTCCTTACAGGGATGTAATAATTTTTAAGCGTAATATTAACTAAACATGATCCTTCAAAGGGCAGGAAATATTCTAGTAGGTTAGGAATTTAAAGCAAAACCAGGAAGACATTTCCTTCATGTATATGGTCACTATTTGTACAAATATATATCTGCAGAAAATCAAAACATTAGCAAATGAATTTTACGTCTAAGTATTCCCTTTTTTATTGGGACCAAATGCTTCGTACTAAAATAAAACAGTTGTAATAGAGATTCTGTAAAAAAGAAAGTAAATCCCAAGGTCAAGCGAGAATCCTAGAGAGCTTCAAAATATTTGGTGGTAACTCTGTGTCGAAAAATCTCAATTCAGTTTTCAATTGAGCCCAAAGTTTTCCTCTGTTTAATGTTATGGTTCCTCAAACACATAATTCCAAAGCAATGTTGAATTCTGTAAGACCCTGAAAAGACTGGGGTTTCAGATATGTAATGAGTTGTGAAAGACCAGGAAACAATTGCCTCTCCCCTGAATTACTATAAAAATCCTTTTTAAGACTTTTAATATGTGTGTACTTCTGAAGTGATGTCATTGTTTAATTTAAGCGAGGGGCAGAAAGAGAACACAAGGAAGGGCATGATTGATTAAAAGCAATGTTCCTGGGATACTAGGAAGTAAAAAAGACTGCTTCAGAAGCTACAATGATTGCAGGTACCATTTTGTGTGTGTCACTTACAGAATTAGAATCAGAGGAAGGGGGGATGGGCAAGAGGATAACGACAGACTAAGCCTCATGTTTCGGCAATACTTTGAGAATTTAAATCCCACCCTATGTCTGAAATAAGCAAATCCCTTCACTTTTGCTTTGCTTTGATTTTTATTTCATGTTTAGTTATGCACTATGGCTCAATTTCTCCCTGACAGACACCCCTGACAGGTTACACAGTGTGCCGAGTTGTTCCTACAACCACCAGTGCAGCAGAGATGTGCCATCTCTGAAACAGACACATGACTGAAAATAGGAGCTTTAGACACTAACAACAAGAGAGGGAAAAGCAAGTTTGTTTTCAGCTTTAATTTGTTTTACTCAGTTGAAACGTGATAGACTGAATAAGAAAAGATAGCATAAGAAGGAAATGTCAAAACCCTATAAACCAAAATATCTCAGGCATGCATTATTAATCTTGTCTGGTTTACCAATTCAAATCTGGAGCAGCAAGCAAGTATCCTGTTCTGCTAAAAGAAGTTAAAAAATAAACTGGAAAATGTAAAGTTTTGAAATCCAGCAAAGTTACAGTTGCTTCATTACCTGTACTATAAAACAGTGTCTAATTACATAACAGTGCTGCTTTGACAATAAAAATTCTTATCTCAAATTTAAGAGTGGCAGGAATAAACTTTTTCAGTTGGGTATTTTATTCTATCTCCTTAAATCACTTTGACGGGATCACAGAACTTTACAATATTATTACCTTTTTTTTTTTTTTCCAGGTAGAATAATGTAATATCTTTAAATGAGTTCAGAGTTCAACTGTTAAATTATGTAGCGTAAAATAAGCATAGCTTGTCATTTATCTCTGATACATTATTGTGTTCTTAGGCAACTGACAGCTACAGTACACAAATTGTGTATCAATTTGAAACACAATACAGTCATTTTCTCAAGCCTTTTCTATAATTAGTACTTAGCATCTTGAAAATGGTGTAAGAGAGGGCTGAACTGTGAAATAACAGAAAGCTCCAAGACACACGTGTAATGTGCAACTGAGGATAGCAGAGCATTTCAAAGAGAAACCCTCAATGTACAAGATAAAGAACAGCCAAAGGGGATATTCTGTAAAGAAAAATAAATTTTAAATCTTGTACCTCAAGCTGGGGAGGAATGAAGTTGTGGGAAGGGGTTAGAAAGGAAAGCAGTTAGGGTACAATTCCTCTGGTAGAGGCTAGAGATTTTCTGTCTCCTGCTGAGTTTCACACTTCAGTGGCATTCAGTAGGAATCATAGAATCATTTAGGTTGGAAAATTCTGGATCATCGAGTTCAACCACAACACTAACATTGCCAAGCCCACCTCTAAACCACGTCCCCAGGTGTCACACCTACACGTCTTTAAAATACCCCTGGGGATGGTGAACTAACCACTTCCCTGGGCAGCCTATTCCAGAACCTGACAACTGTTTTCATGTAGAAAAAACAAAAGGGCCAGGAGATTTAAGCACTTTTTTTTTCTGGGATATGCAGCAGCTCCCAAACCAGTTTGTTCCATAACACTTGCTGAAACTCAGGTGCACGATAAGATTCAGACATGACTATGAGAAAATGCACACATCCTGAATCCCAAGAATAGGAGGGATGGCGGTAATAATTAAAACAGAGAGGTTAAATAAGCAAAACTCCAAGTAGAGAATATCAGTAACATATTGCTGCTTACTGCCAGAGACTGCTACCTTTTTCTCCCAATGCATTGTAGAAACTTAAATTTTAATCTCTCAACTCGCATACCAAATGCCAACAAGAAAAGGCAGAGTAGATTTCTGTCTTTTCTTACTTTTGGGCAAGTGAGGTTAGCAGGAGAATTTCTACAGTCAGTTCTTGTTCTTGAGTAGAGCATTTATGTCAATCCAGCTAATGAGACTAAGTTGTCAGAATCAGCAGTTTATATTAAAAAAAACCCAACAACAACAACAAAATCCCTCAAATAGAAAAAGTAGCAGAAGCTTTGGGATTTATTCCTATTTTATAAAATTCCAAAAGAGGAAGTAATTTTCCTACTAAGATGCCTTATTTAATAGATAAGGAGTTAGAAAACATCTACAAATTTTTATACAGTTCTCAGTGCTAGTATGATGCTAGACTGTGCAAAGTTCAGAAAACAAAAGCAAAAAACCCTGAATTATTTCTTCTTTTTGAATGAGTCAGGATAAAACCATTTAACTGTACATATTTTAGACTGATGACACTGAATCAAGTAGTGTCTGCATGTAAAGATACCACAAATAGAAAGTAATTGATTTTTTGTAAATCTGGTTTTTTAAAATAGGATTGAGTGTCCAAGAACAAGCCAAGGGAAGTTCACTTGTCTAATCAGTGAATATTTATGTAATTCAGTATATATTTCATGTAAATTACATATTGAATCCATATGCACGGAAATAGACCTGAATAGACTCTAATTCTATTCTCCAAATTTAACCACCATGCCCAAACCAGTTCCTTCTCTTCAGTTTACTGCACCTGGAATTTCAATTCAACTGGACAGGAAGGAATTAGTGTTGCCTGGTATAACTCTCTACCAATGAGTATGATTCTCACTAGAAGAAAGGTAAAAATTTCTGTTTGCACAGAAAACTTGCCAGGGTCCTGTTATAGTCAGTCACAAGATTCTGGAGTACAGTTAAGGAGAATGCATATTAATTGTGCCCTTCAGGGACAGATCTCCTATTACATTTTTAAGCAGGTAACCTCAGTTCCATATCCTAAAGAAAGAAACAAGAATGAGGTTTAGTCGCTCGAAGTAGCATTAATGCTAAACCATTAGAAATCCTGTCACTCCACTATCATTTTCACCATACCCGAGGATTTCCTAATGATTAACAATAGGTTAATGTCAGCTCCATACATTCTTGACTGTGGATCTCCTTCAGAGGGGCTTAACTCTTGTGCTCTATACAGGCAATGTAGGTGTCTACATATGGCTCTGAGTATTAGCTCTTGCAATGTCTAAGTGTGTTTATGGATCCTGCCTGAAATAATTTTGTCTGCTGGATGATGTCATCTCCTAAATTGCATTGATTTTTCTTGAAACTAGTCTTCCAAGTCATTTCAGTCCTTTGAAAACCACTATATAAGTCTTTCAAGAGATTCTCCTGACCCTCATCTCTTTTTCATCACAACAGCTATTTCTGTCTTAAAGAAAGAGAAGTAGTCACATAGATGAAAATGCTAGTGGTGGAAACTGTATTTTTTCTCCTAATGGAAACACGCCTGCTTGACAAAGGATGTTTTAAACAAAACAGATGATACATGCTTGAATTCATAATTCTTCCTAATGTATAGGCAAAATAATCTCAACTGAAATGCTCTAGTACTTAATATATCTCCTCTAAGGAGAAAAAAAACTTAGGCAATAAGCCACGCAATAAATAAATATTTAGCATACATACCCTCAAGGCACTTCCATCACATTTTACCAGGAAGAACAATATTTAAAGTGTTCAATATAGACAGGATTGGCCCAAAACTGAATACACACGATTGCTCAACTGTGTTAGAGAAATAGGATTGAAAACATTACTTACTTTTATTTTTCACTTTTTTACTGGAATTCAGAAAAAAAAGTCCCCAGTAGTATTTTTTAAAAGGTAAAAAAGTCTCTCCCAAACTGTTTTATATTGAAATGGCTACAAGCTGCATCAATATAATAATGGAATTCAGAAGGATAGAAAGCTATCTTTGGAAATAATTGCCTTCAGGATTCTACTAACATCCCTGAAGTAATTCGCTGCAATGAAACATATTCATTTTGCTTTAAATTATCTCTAAAACTTTACATACCCCAGAATTACAGAAGTAAGGGGGGAAACTCCCATTGCAGATCCCTGTACAAGATACAGTGTGCCCATCCTTGCAATCCACACACCCATGACATACTGTGAAAGAAGAAAGTTGATCCTTGCCCTTTCCTGTCCCTGTTGTTGGGTTGTGGCGCTGCTGTCAATACCAGCTGTACTCAAGAAAGAGCACAAGATTCTGTTTAACTCTCTTCTAAGCATCTCATGTCAGGCTTCAAAGGCTGTATTCCTTTTATCTCTTGTCCTCATTTCCTATCATGTACGTGTTGTATACACGTGTTCACAGTATTTGAGTAGGGAAATATATCTAGATCTGTCAAAACTTAACTGGATGGAATAAACTACTTTGCATCTGGAGACTTCATAGAAACAGCACTCATTTAAAGTGCATCCTAAAATAAACCTTGTACTTGGGAAATAATATGTACAAATTAAAGTCATGCCTTAGATATACAGAGTAGCAAGAATTGATGGCCATTTTTCTATCCCAATTAGAATAATTTATAATATACATTACATCCTGTCAGGTGCAATGTGCTGACATCTTTACATGAAAGGACAAAAAGAGTAATACATAACAATAAACTCCCAGGACAGCATCAATTAACACTGCCAGACTAAGCAGTTCTTCTTCCTTATCTTAGTAGAATGGCTTATTTAATAAACAAAACAAGACTTCTCAAGAGGATTGTAATGTCATTAGTTCTATTCTTCCTTTCACCTCATATGCTGAATAGGTTTTTTTTTTCCTCATAGTTAGATGTACCTGTCAGAAATGTGACATGTATTTTCTCATCCTGATACTTTATGTCCTTCAATGATGATTTTAGGCACCCTCAATGGCATTCAAATAGGACCTTGGAGTATGGCACCCTCTCTTTCTCCTCCTTTGTGCATTTTTTAGCACACTTTTTTTAACTCTTCCATATTTTTCATCTCTAAGGTTGTTTTTTCCTATTTTACTGAAATATTTTCACTCAGCCAATATTATTTAAATCTTGGCATGATTAAAGTCTACCAGAACTACTTGAGAAAATAACAAATTACCTTATCAATTATATTTTTATATAAAGACAAGAACAGAAAAAATAAAAAATGGAACCAACTTGGCAACACATCTGAAGACACAAAAAGCATCAGCCATTTTATGATATAATTGCCTTCATAATTTCCAAAGTAGAATAGACTACTCAAAATTTGGAGTTTTTGGATGAATCTAAGCACTAGAGGTGTATGGGAAGAATACAAAGAGAGGGCCATGTGGCACACTGAGGCATAAGGAAAGTGGCTTCCCATACCTCACAATGCCCTGCAATTTCAGTCAAGAAGAAAAAATAATTTCTAAAAGATTTTTTGAAAGAAAGTTAAAAAAAAAAAAAAAAGAGGACCAAAGCCAAAATACTGAAAGGCTGAATATTTCAGGAATTCTTCTGGGACATAAGACCATGCTTGAAGTCCTTGGTCAGTCTGGGAATACAGCATGTTCTGAAATGAGCCTTTGACATTTTGTCTCAGCTTAGATACTCTACCTACACGTTTTTGTCCCATAAATGTCCAGTACCAGATGATATCTGGCACAATCCCCAAAAACTTGTGGAACGTTCTCAGAACCTCTCCATTAATATCTGTAATCAATTAGCTGTGTTTTGGGAAGACAAACAAATTATGGGACCTTTTTTTAAGGCAGGGTAGAAAAGAATGGCTACATATGAATTGATACAGGATCTCTTATCCTGTCAGTGTATACATTAAAACATATGCATAAAGGACATGTCACAGGTTCTTGAAATACCCAGTGTTTTAAAATAAAGTAGGCACAAAGATGATGACTGGAACATTAATTACTGTTCTTTCTTTCTTTCAGGTTAATCAAAGTTTAGGGCAGACCACAATGTCCTTGTCACCGTCTCTAACTTGATGACTTAAAAATAACAATTTTAGTGAAAACTTGTCCTCTGTTAAGAGACAAGAGTATTTTCTGTAAGGGTGGACAGAAGAGTTTAAAAATCAACTATTTGTTACAGGGGATGTTGCTGAAGAACAACGAAGCACCACAAACAGAAGTCTGAACACAATATGACACTGAATTATTCCCCACAACTGAATGCAAACCAAATATGTTCTAAATCTAAAGAGCTCTCAAAATTAATTACATCTTTGAGACTAAATTCAAATTTATATTTCTTAGAGGAATGAAAGAAAGTTGTATCAAGCAAAAAAAAAAAAAAAAAATTAAAAACTAACTGCAGTTAGAAATCTTTCATATTGAAGAAAAAAATCCTTACCAAGTTAAATTTTCTAGTAGCTTAACAGTATTCTTTTAATCTTGCACAAGGAAAAATATGGTGAAATTGTTATAAGCTTTTAATATTCTATTTTCAAACATGAATTCTTTTTGTTTCTGGAGTTACTAAATTAATTAAGCTTATCATTTTAATCAAGGGTAAAGTGAAAATTTTTCTTTTATATGTAAACAGCTTCACAAACAGGAAGTCTATGTCGATTAATGTCATCTGCAATTCTTTATCAGCCAGGTAGTCAAAAAGAACGAACATTCTCCATTTTCTTTTCTGATAAACCAGAAGAAATTATCATTTGAAGGATTTTTGAGGGGGTCCTTACCTTTGAAGTTTCTTGTAGTTTCTTTCGGCAATCTGTTGAAACAGGATATTTACCTGTTCAAAGAAGATAAGGTATTATTAGTGATATCTCAGAATACATACCAAGTAAACCACATTCATTAGTTAGTTAAATATATATGGATTAATCTTAATTAGGTTCCCCTCTGTGTATTTCTCTGATTCTCATCAAGGAAGCTGCAGGGTTCATGAAATGTGATATGCTCTGAGAATTGCAAAAAGGTTAAAAGAAATTATCTCAATGTGATTCAAGTAGCTTTTAAGTGCTGACCTCCCACTTATTTTTGCATTTATGGGCAAAACACCTTTATTAGTCTAAGCACATTCCAGTACTTGTTTTAAGTGCTAGCAACAGAACTTTCAACAATAACTGAAATCCAAGTGACTATGCTTACAGAGAATTTTGCAGTCCAGCATATTTTATATCTTTTTCATTTCCTCTTCACCTGCTCTCTCTTGTTTAGCACCTCTGGTTTAAGTTCTGATGGATCAAGGACATTTTTCATTTCTCTAATTGAATATTGTCCAGCAGAACAGTATTCTGACTCAGAGGTGTTATGACACTAAAGATATGAAAAGAAATACTGTGCAATTTAGCATATGGTACTGTTGTATGGTGCATACAAAGACTTAAGAAAAACATTTACTAATTGCTCATATTACCTATTTAGTAATCTATTTTTAAAAGTTCATTAAATTTGGTGCATCAAATAACTTTTTCTCAACTTACAAACTCAGGAAACACACAAAGAAACAAATCTATTTTCAGAGCTAAAATTAACTTATTTTTCATTCTTTTCATGACTTCAGTGATCACAGAATACATATTTCATAGAAATTTCGCCTTATTTCCTGTTAGGTTGTAGCATTTAGAGGCATATCCCAACAGAATGGAAGTCTCATAAATGCAGCTCTCTGATAAGAGCACATCAAATTTACTGTCTCACTTCAGTGCATCTGTTGTTTTTCATTTCTTTTCATCACTTTAAAAGTACTGTAATGATAACTGAAACTTTCCTTTTGCCTTCAATGTGAAAACATGAAATAATGCCCCCAAGATTGCATATGCAGATGATAGCAGTGTTCACTCTATTTCAAGAGCAAAATTTTCAGAACGAGTCTTTTCATAAAAATATGCTGTTTTCATTTCTGCCATGAACAACTTTTTAGTGACAGTGTTTCCAGGGAAAAAAGAAAACAAACAAAAAAAAGTACTTGAGTGGGAAAGTACAAGGAGAGGTGAGAAAAAAACCTATTATTTGTAAACATAAGGAATGAAAAAATTATTTTACACTTTCTTACACTTTTTACTACACTAGTAAGAGCCTTCATATTTATGCTATAAAACAATTTGCAGCTAAGTATCTTTTATATTTAAAACTTATTTCAAAAAATAAGTCACTATTCTTTAGTAAAGAAATTATTACGTAGAAAAAAATGGGGCAGATTTACCTCTGTGGGCAAAAAAGGGGTAGAAACTACTCTTGTGTCACTATGTTAGCCTTTATAATCTGAAACACTGAGAAACATAAGCTAGATAAGAAAAAGGAGTTTAATTTCATTTAAAACACTGTATTACTGATTGGAAAATCATGCAAAGATACATTGCATTCCCACCTCTGCTCAGAAACTTTGAGAACCACATTTTGGCAGAAGGACATTCAGCATTAATTAATACTTAACACAGCTTTTGTAATTACTTAATACAGCTTTTTGTACTTTATCTTTGAAGATCTTATGACCTTAGGAACAACTACAAATTTTTACTGCAATAACATAATTATCTGCTACTAAATATTCAAAAATAAACAAAAAAATACTGAGCTGAAATTTCAGATATAGACAAATGATGAAGTGTTAGAATTATAGTTTGGGGTATAAGCACCATTTTAAAAGAGATATCCATGTATTTCTAAATCAAGTATTTTTTGCTTGGAAATCTTAAAAAAAACCCAAACAAATATTTACAAAGACACAAATGTAGATATTTACAGATTATGCATATTTGATTAAGTTTAAACATTTGCTATTGAAAAAACATGTCCTTGTTTAAGGACTGAAATCAGTCATCTTCTATCCTTACAAATTCTCCTTGTGTTAGCAATGATAATATGAAATGGCTTCTGAGCAGATAATTCCTTATTTTGGGAACTGCAGAATGGATAAGTTGCTTATTTTGGGAATTGCAAGATGGGATAGCTAAGTACATTCTCAGCTGTAAGCAAAGATATTCTGTCCAAAGGGTTATGTGCTAAAATAATACATTGTAGTCTGAAGGATGAGAAAGATAAAATCATATAAACACATGAAAAATGAAAAAATAGGCTGGGAAATTCACACTTTTTTGGGCCATTTTCTCATTATAAAGGAAGAAAATATTTCTAATAAAAGTTACTTTCTCTTTTTATTCAGTTGCATACTAAAAGAACAATAAATTCCATTTATCTTCACCTGCTCTTTCTTTTCTATTTGATACTGTTGTTGATGTTCTCCTATTTGGGGGTGTTGGAGTTGATTTTGTAGCAAACAGAAAGGGTATTTTTACTGTAAATATTGACTAATCTTTTGCCATTCTCACTGTAAGGAAATAAGACTGTTCCAAACTTAAGCATATGTTTTTGATTGTACGGGCCTTTTCATCACACAAGCATATGCTACTAGGTAAATATAGAGCTGACACATCCTTGCATTATCTAAAGTGATTAATAGCTATAATTACAGGTGACAAACATCTATTCTAGCATTGCTCTTTGAAAAAGATGTTCGTAAAACTGAGGCCAGAGTAGATCTGAAGATTGCTAAATTAAGTATGTTACCATGGTAGCCACTCATTGTACACTGTATCAGAGCAGAGTGAGCAAAAAGACTTTTCTAAAACATTACCAAGTTCTTCTGTCTTTAAACATTTTGATGAGTTTTTCAGGTGTTAATTCAGGATGTGTTAATCTGTAATACTCTTGTCAAATACATTCATTTCACATACTGTGAAATGCAAAGTCTTCTAATGTATTTTAGAATGCAGATTTTCTATCATGCCTCACTAAACACTGAGGAACTCAGGCATCCCTACAAGTGAAAGATAATGTGTTTTGTTTAATGGCAGTTTCTGAACTACAGCTACTACTGGAACTCCTTGGTGGGGTTTTTTAAACTGTTAGTCTTCAGAGTGCATCCCAGGGTAGTCTCTTTGGGCAGGTGACTGCCAGACAGTAGAATTTGTATTCTGTCTTTGCTTCAACACGCATTTATGTGTGATTATATGTGTGATTAAGTGTGATTATTTGTGCCTTTTCAATGTATACACCGCAATTCTGATAGTTTATCAGCAATTCATAGAATCACAGAATGGGTTGGGCTGGAGGGGACCTCAGAGATCATTTAGTTCCAACCCCCCCGCCATGGGCAGGGACACCTTCCATTAGACCAGGTTGCTCAGGGTTCCATTAAACCTGGCCTTGGACACTTAGAGGGATGAGGCATCTACAGCTTCTCTGGGCAACCTGTTCTAGCACCTTACGTACTCTCACAGTAAAGGCTTTCTTCTTGGTATCCAATCTAAAGCTGCTCTCTTTCAGTTTGACTCCATTCTCCCTTCTCCTGTCAGTACATGTGCTTGTGAAACTCCCTCTCTATCTTTCTTGTAGGCTCCCTTCAGATACTGAATCAATTTGTACTCATTTTATTGCATTTTAAATCCATTGTAACTTTGAATCTATCAGAATAATTTATGCAAGTGGCAACATATCCTGAATTACATGCCAATCCTCAACACATAACACATGCTCATTCTTCCACTGAACTTTACTTGTAATCAAAATAAGAAAAATATAACCATTATCTTCAGTTTTATCCTTCGATTCTGAAATAAACTGTTATAGTTTTGATCACAGAATCACAAGAGCTAGGTTGGAAAACACTTTGAGATCATCAAATCCAACTAGTTGTTTTATACTCATGGTAGATTTAAGTAGGAAAATCTGACTTAAGTGACTCAGAACTTAATCAGTGTCAACCTGCTTCAGCATCTGCCAACATAAAAAACCTTTTGTGATAGATCAGACACTAACCACTGGACTGAAAAGTTTGAATACATATACGTAACTTTTGCTCCTACTTTTTCTGGTTTTCCCTAGGCTAATTTTTCTGTCTTAAATGTTCTCAGTTATAAATTAAAAATTCCTGTATTACATATGATATTATTCAAAATACGATTAGCTCCAGAATACGTTTTGAAAATCAAAAATCTAATGAATAGTGATAGGTCATATTATTATGACCTATAATCACAGACATCAGTCTTAGGCTCAGCAGAAGATCACTCACATTCAAAGCCCAGTGAGGTATTTAACATCTGGAATGATCTTACTGCCTCTCTAACATGAAGATTGGCAGTGAGCAGAGGAGAAAAGCTTTGAAGTTCATTTCTCTGACTGTCTAAATAGTCAGTCTCATCTGATCTGTTAGGACCAAAGGCACATAACTCTCTTGGCAGCCCTCAAGACTTCTACAGTAATTGGCTTTGCATATGCTGAAACTGCAAAATAATTCCTACTCTTTGCTTAGCCTGCCTTATTACAGCCAATATTTGTGTGTGAGTGCACACACACTGAGTGACCCATGGTGGCATTAAAAGTGAGAGAACTGACCTTAAAAATTTGTAGTTTACGCTATAGCATACAACTCATTTAAAGATAATGAGAGTTATAGTAATTGTCAATATTTAAAACAAACACAGTTTACCTTCATAATACTTTTAAAGAAATTTAAATCTTGACAACCAGTCACCTTCTATTTTTGAGAAGATTAGAAATGCAATTGTTAATAGAAGTACAAGCACCATAATTTGGATCTACATAAAGTCTTTGATAATGTCTCAAATGATAGTCTTCATCTTAAACTGAAAGCAGGAAAGATTCAGATTAAACATGGGAACAGATAAAGAACTGATTAAAGTAAAGTGATTAGAAAGTAAAGTGTTGAAAAGAGCCACAGGGGAGTCAGTTTTCAGATCTTCATTGCTTCTAATCTGCATAAATTACTAAAACAGAGAAACTAGCTGTAGAATTGCCAAATGCACTGATGACTTAAAACTGAAATGAAGTAGTAAGTGGAAAGCAAAAGAATTAAATGATAATTCCCCTTGGAAAATGGTGTACATATTAAAAGGAAAACAGAATTTAAGAATGATAAATATAACATACAAAGCATTGCCTGTTTTTCCTTAGAGAAGCACAAGAAGCCTACTTTTAAATACTACACAAACTTTAGGGAACTTTTCTGCCTAGATTATTGAAAAACTAAGAGGATGACAAGCAATTTCCATATTCTGCAGCTCAGGGGTTGGGGAAGAAAAACTAACAGTTCAGGAAAAATAACTTATGATCATAACACATGCAGTGGTACAATATGGCACAACTAATATTAAACACCTTTCTATTTGAGATCTCAAACCACAGAAAACATGAAAAAGCCTCACACCCCCTTACACTAACAATACCAGAAAGTTACCAGAAAACAAAAAATATTTCCACTAAAGTTATTCTTTCTATATTTCCAATCTCCTAATTTTCCAACTCAAATAAAAAATTATCTTCTAGCTACAATGGAAACACAAAAAAATAAAGCATTACTCCACACATTGAAAAACAACATTTGTGGACATTATTATGGGATTTCTTGTGTTTGGTTTTGATTTTTAATTTGCTACGTTTTGTTCTAGGGGGTTATTTATTATTATTTTTGTTCTCTTTTTTGGCTTACACACAGTAAAATAGTATGGAAATACTAAGGATGCGACTTACAGGAAAACATCTACCTATACATTACTGATAGCACAAATATTACAACCCAGCCATAGGCTAGCAAAAATGCATGAAACACTTAAACAATTAGAAAATACAGGTCAGAGATTGTAAATAAATAAGAGGTATCTCACAGGAAGCCAAACACGATGATGCTCACCATCACTGAAATTTGACCCATACACTATACTACAGAAATAGTGTTGCAATTCTTTATTTATATTATTGTTGTTGTATTTACATTGAGTTGAAATTATTATTTATATACTTCTGAGGCCATGGA
The DNA here is from genome assembly GCA_013396995.1 of Dicaeum eximium. NCBI lineage: Eukaryota > Metazoa > Chordata > Aves > Passeriformes > Dicaeidae > Dicaeum > Dicaeum eximium. The sequence continues at coordinate 157,826 of VWZP01001888.1, forward strand.
AATCACGACTCATATGTTAAAAACATAAGACAATAAAGAAAATATAAGTTTCAAAAATCTAAGTAATGGGTCATTACATTTTTTTCTCTGATATTCCGATGTTTTTTCATATTATATCTTGCCTCTATCCATGTCTCTCTCTTAAAGTCATAGTATTTGGTCTTAATTTATACAGAGACCTGTCAGAAAAAAAGAACTAAGTGACTGCAACACATATGGCCATACTCAAAAGAAGAAAATAAAGGAAACAGGAAGAAAAATTATGTGTAATACAACTATATAATTACATGTGCATATGGTCCTCAAGACAGCTGCATAAAGACAATGGAAGCATAAGGATTTATAGTGCTGATGAAATTACATTGCTGTGTCCATTTGAATGGTAGCTGAAGTGACAATTTTATATCCAGCACCTGCAAAGCATTTTCACACTCTACACATAAGAAATTATGATCAAAAGCTTTTTGTATTAGTACATACAGCTAACAAGGGGAATGAATTTGTATGTATGAAGAAATGAAGAGGAAGTCAGAGAAGGAAGTTTTTATTGCCATACATATGGTTTTTCAATATCTGGTTAAGAAATTTAATATCTCTCTCTCTTAGTGCTCACCATTTTAGAAATAGCTGTAGTTTGACAGACAACTTGATATCAAATACAGAAGGTTTCTATATTTAATATTCCATTGCTAATACTTCCTTTGCTTTTTAAAGGTCATTAATGTTATTGATTACATTAATTTGAAAGCTGCTTGAATAACACCGAAAATTAATGTAAAATGAACATCTGCGTCAGTTGACAACAAACAGAACTGCTGTGCTCTTCAGAGATGACTCGTCCTGGTGTTTTCCCCATTGATCAGTTCACCATAGCAGGAGCAAAAGCATCCAAATTATTCTCAATTATTTTTTATATTTCAGTAAATAGAAAAAGTTTGATAATTTTTCCTTCATTTTTATCAGTGGCATTCAGCAACAAGACAGATTCCTGGAGAAAACCAGGGACTGCTTGGCTTACAAAAGCAAGTCTATTTATTCTTGTTGTACTTATGCTAAGTATAAGAAACACACAGTATGGCCTGATGACTAGTGGCATAATAAATTTCATTAATCTTGTCTAGCATTTGTAATTCTTTAAGAAGCTAAAGATTGAGCAATTCTCCCTTCATTTAGAATCTGGCCCAGTGATAAGAACTTATCAACAGCCATAATTCTTTAAATTAAAAACAGATGACCTTGTAAGACCACCCAAACCAAGACTCTCTTGTAAGATCATCTAGTAATATTCTTGGTGTTCAAGTCAAAAGCAGAGAAATACTTTAAAGAACAGAGGTTAAATGTAAAACTCACTTTCTATGTGCATGTAGCTTTTAAGAATAAAACTTTATAATGGAATTCCAAGTCACAAGTCTGGGCATTTCCCTTTACATACATTCTGACTTTTGGGAAGACAGTCTATGTCTTAAACTCACCTAACTTTTTAGTTGTGCTGGCTATGCCTTAAATTCAGATAATTTCATAGCCGTACTTATTTTAGTACATGGATTTACAAACTTATAAAGTCTAGTTACTTAGTAGTGTCATATGTTTAAAGATACAATATAGCATCATATTACAGAACTAGTGCACATAATTGTGGGGTTAATCATTATCCTATGGTATAGGGGATAACCTGTACACCTACTACTATAATTAGGATCACTTAGACCAATGAGTCTACTGACATCTACTCATGTAATTTAATCAGAGATATTCCAGCATTTATTTTATGATCTGTTAAAGTAATGCATTTGTTGCTGCAAATTATTAAAAGCCCCTTATTCCAGTGCAAGGGGACATCCAAACCCCACAACTGTTGAATAAGCTAAAGTTTTCTAAAAAATTTTATCACAGGCAAGTTTTTGGTAAGAGATTTAAGACCAGAGCTGTAAGAATTATAAACTGCTGTGAGTGATTACCCTTGCTTTGCAAGCTAAAAAATATAAAAGGAATATATAAATTCTTTGTTAGCATCAGAAAAATATTTATGTCCAGTGATTATGAATCCTGAACTAAGAAATCCCACTATGTCTTGCATGAAATTTGCCATTTTATCTCTTTGGTTGAAATTACTATAAGAAGAAAAAATATTTCTAGAATTATTGAGTTTCTCTGGTCATCAGCCTCTATATATTGAACTGAACATTTTTTGTTATGAAATTCTTTTCAGATTAACTGAACCTAAAATGCCATAATTTTCTTAATGTTTCACAAACTGTGCCTTAGAAACAGCAGTTGAATAGCCCTGTGAAAATAACAGAAAAAATTCCTGTGTTACATTATCCATGTATAGAAATGGATGGTAATCTCCCAATGATGGACAATTTGAAGAATTAAAATTGATGAACAATTTAAAGCATCTAAAAGGTAGTGTGAAAAAACCAAAACAGATAAGACAGTTTTAGAGAGTTGATTTCAAGACGTACTTGGTGATCTCTTACAGACCCTGTTGTTTAAAAGCATTTATTTTGAGCTATTGGCATGAAAATTAAGTTCAACTGAAAAAAAAGAAAAAATGACAGTAATACACGACCAGAATAACAAAATGGACATACAGAAGCAAGTGAAGTGACACACACATTAAAAACATAATTCAAACCAAATGCACTTACATTTGAAACAGAAATTATTATTGTACAAATATAGCAAAAAGCCTGATTTTGTTAATTGTTATTTGCTCAGAGATGGCATCGAGGCTCTCAGTTTCACCATCTAAATGGATACTTTTCAGAACTTCTCCATGAATTTGGTAAGTTGCTGAGCTCACTGCCTCAAGAGACATATCTGTTGCCTCTGTTCAGAAAGTATTTCAAACATTTTTCAGCATGGGAAAATCTGACTACAAACATTTAGATAAAGCTATACATCCCTGAATGGCAATGTATATTTAATTTCTCCACACACTAAGAGTAACCATAATTCAAATCCTGCGCCAATAAAAAAATCCAGCAGACATTCCTCAGCAATCCATGGAACTGGCAGCACTTGGTTCTTTCAGGCTAGAGAAAAGATGTTCTGTGAGCTACAAGCACAGGCCATCCGCAACTGGCTCGCTCTGCTCTGAGTTCTGCCACAGCTCACAGAACACCCTCACTCTGGAGTATGGAGAATAAAGAAAAAAATCATATTATTTTTACCCAAACAGTTTTTTTGTTAAAAATGTAAATCACACTTTTCACCTAAACCTGAATCTTGTAAGAACCTATTATTTCAGACCTCTACTTTGCCAAGTTGCAGAATTTAGCTAGCAGATTTGAAGAGATTCAGGAGACTGCAGGAATCTGGCAATAACCCGAGAACACAAATAAGCCTTAGGAAACTATGTTAGAAGAAAATCTGATGATAACTAATTGTAAAGTATCATTTTACTAAACTGCATTAAATTGTTCCTTCTAGGCCAAGAAAATTATTCAAAAGTCTTGCAATATAGAGTATACTAAATTTACAAAACTGAAAAAAGGCTTATTTTTGCATAGCAAATACATCAACTGAACACTAGTAGCTATGGAAACTGAAACCAGGCATAATTTTTATTCAGAAAGTAAGAAATCAAACTTACATTGCCAGATTAACTGTAACAGTTACAAGATATCAAAGTATAACACATGAATGGCTCAGCACCTTATCCACAAGCATTATTGTGTTTTATTCCTGTGAGATCTGCCTTCCTTGCAAGCTGAAACTAATTATAAGTTGGCTGATACACCAATACTCTTAGGCTGGGGTTAACATTTTGAATTTGTTTGCCCACCTTACCTTCTTTACTGCAAGTCCAGCTACTTTGAAAGAAACAAGTTTTGTCAACACTACAGTTGTAAGCTATTTTGCAATAAAGGCTATTCTATGCACATTAATAATACTGACAAGAACAGATGGCAATTATCGCTTTTAACAATTATTTTTTTTCTGTTGGTATTAATTATGTGGGCTTAATTTCTGTTGTTATGTCCACTGGGCACCAAGGTAAGGTGCTAAAAATCTGCCCAAATACTTTCATCTCATTGACAGCAGCAGAATTCTTATTAAATTTGAAACATTACTGTCATTTTAATTAACTCATTAGGGATGCATAAAAATTCATCACTATTGATAGCTATTTTTAATGCTTTTCTAATATTAAAGTGCTTTATAAACTGAGCAGCTTTATTTCTAAATATATAGTGAAAGCATTATCTATTGTATTTAAAAAATAGAAATATCTATAAAATTAATAAAAGCATCAGTCATATGAATTAGTAGAAAAACTCTCTACTGTTCCTAAGTGTGCCGAAAAATGTTTGTTTAAATCTCTTTGGGTTAAATTCCTGCTCACTGATTACCTTAGGAATAGCACTTTTTCTATTTTGTGTCTAACAGAATGCTTATGTCCAAGTCAGGCAGCAAGGTGGTTCTCCTCTGCAGTTGTATTTGCAAGGGAAGAATAAAATTCCTAAGTAATGTGGTCTGTAACAGCCAACGCTCCTAGCAGGGAGCTGCTTAACCTTTGTCAAAAGATAACACCAAAACCAGCCTTAAACAAACAGCCTTCTCAACAGGGGCAGGCCTGCTTTCAGTTCAGCTCCATTGCCACAAGCTGTTTCAGTTCATAGTTTTCAAGCATTCAACCAATGATCTGAAGACACATTAGGGATATTATAGACTTCAGAGCTGTCCATTCCCAAACTTGAATAGTAGCATATAGTTTCAGCAGTGTGAAAGAAGACCCTGTTTGGATCTTTTTAAAGATAGAGAAAAAGATACAGTGCTGACACAATTTATTCTGAGGCTAAATAAAAAGTGTCCCTGGAAGCACAGGTACATCAATTTCCCTGGACAGCAGGTTAAATACACGGGCAGGACAAAAAACTCAGGATATTCCAGACACAGTCAGACATATATGGCTTGATACTCCAGCAAAAACATTGACTCTAACTGCCTTGTATTTGGATTTTTATAAGTACAGGCTAGAGTACAGACCAAACACATGAAACTTGCTGAAATCCTACCTGTTCGGAAAACCAATGACAAAAACTGACTTCAGGGCTTTACATGAAGTGAGCAGACAGGAATCCAGTTACCTCTGAGCATTTCAAGCATTAGGTTATGGATTTTGAAACAATGTTCTCTGGCTCCTTTATGTAGAAGCTTACCAAGTTTGGTGTACCCCTTATCGTATCTGAGAGGAATTTCCAGAGCACAGTTGTAATCTCATAGCTGGTGATCATGTTGGAAATGGAGTCATGAGTTCAGTGAAATCTGGTGAAAGTGTAGTAACTTGATAAAGCACTCCTTGGAGCAATGCCAGTTACTTAAATACCAAGTTATTAAAACAAGGTTTCTGCTTTACAAGGTATATATTTTGGCCTTTTGTTCGCTTTTTATCTTATTTTTCAGTAAATTACTGATGGACGTTCCTAATCTAAGAAATATTTTTTAATCTTACTTTGATGAAGGTAAAGAATTTTTGCATTAGAATCTTATAGTATGCTAATTCTGGTGCTAGTTTTACAAAATGGAGTGTGTAAAAGTTAAAATTACATCTTTAAGATTTGGTGAAAATGTAAGATGTGTAAATAACATAAGATCAATGATTCACCTATTAAAAAAAAATTGCTTTAAAAATTGTTAAAATAATAGGATAATATTACATGGAGGGTGGACCCTGGCTGGATGCCTGGATGCCCACCAAAGCCACTCTATCACCCCACCCCTCAGCTGGACAGGGGAGACACAATATCATGGAAGGCTCATGGATCAAGGTAAGGATGGGGAGAGATCACTCAGCCCTCACCATCATGGGCAAAAACTAAGTCACTGACTTGACTTAGGGAAATTAATTTAATTTATAACCAAGCAAGTTAAAGCAGGATAATGAGAACCAAACCCAAATATTAAAAGACACCTTTTCTCCAACTCCTACTTTCTTCCAGGCTATACTACTTCCAAATTCTCTGATTCCTCCCTGCTCAGCCACAGCAGGGGACAGGGAATGGTGGCTGCTGTCAGGTCGTCACACATTGTCTCTGCTGCTCCTTCCTCCTCAGAGGTAGAACTCCTCACACTCTTGCCAACCCACTATGCAAACCCATAAAATTATAGCTCATTGTTTACCAGAACATTGAAAATGCTTGGTGAATTCAAACAAATAAAACTAAAGAATCTAAATTAAACTTTATGATCTTTAAAATTATTTGTGCCTTACAAGATAGTATTTTTTTTAAGCGCAGAAACTAATTTTTAATTCAATGAGGATTCACAACAGTTGATACTGTTTATCATAAATGTTTCAGAAACAAGTTTAGTAACTTGAATAAGCATCTTGGCAATATATCACCAAGCACTATTTTGGAGACTCCAAATTTAAAGCAAATTATTTTTGAAATACTCTTTAAAAATATATTGTGGTTATTCCCTCCCTATTGCTCATACTGAGACTCAAAAATGATCATCTGTTGTTTCAGCAGCAGCAGACAACCAGTCTGAACTGAAGATCAATCTTTCAAAAAGTGGGTACTATGCCTGTGCTTAGGAATTAGAGGTATCAACCAACAGGGCACATGGAATCAGTGAAAATAAAGTACTCGCTTCAAATGGAAACTGGTGAAAAAATTATTATTCAAGTCCAAAATAATAAAAAAAAATAAATTAAAATCTATGCGTACATATATACCGATACATAACTATATGAACAGGCCTAAACTAAATGGGTTGTTTTTTGCAGCATTTGTAAATGAGAAGATCTTTCTTAAAATAAAATTTGAAATTATTCAAGATAAAGGACTTCTGTCATTGCAAATAATTACAGCCTAAACAATTGTTCTGCATCTGGACTTGTATCACATACTTATTTTTAATACTGTTGTAGATCTTGGGGAAAAAAAAAACCAAACCAGAAAATCTTTAATTTCTCTATTAATTATTTTATACAAATGCTTAGGTCAGCTAATGATTCTTAGGCTGTATTTTGAGGCAAGATAAAAAAAGACAGATTCTTTGCCATGGCTGGGAGACTGTTGCTATGACTGCTGAGTTATTATCAAATGGCTGGCTTCCAGCTGGTTAAATTGGTTCTCTTCAAATTGTATAGGATTGTTCTGCAGGATTCTAAATAAATATAAGAGAGGCTTGAACTGCCTGGTAAAGTAGCATTGGAAATATCTTTCATAATGTTCTCAACCTTAAGTAGACAATCTAACATCCTTAAAATTTTGAGCTACTGGGAGGACTTCATGAAGTTATCCTAAACCTCGTGGATTCAGGAGGCCTAAGAAGCAATGCAGTGTAACATTATATAAAGAAATGTTTTTGCACAATGCAATTCTTCACTCCAAAGATGTGATAGTACATACCAGTTTTAATATGATTCTCAAAATACAGCTAGGGTATATAGCTAATCATTCTCTCTCTATTAATGCTTTGACTAATTTGATTTAATGGGATTTCAAACTCTTTCTTGTGACTTCATGAAACTTTTACAGCATTCTCTGACACTGACTGAATGTTTATGCAAGGCAAAGTAGACTAACTGGAAAGGCATCTAAGTTCTGTTTTATATCTATTTAACAGCAGTCATAACAAGCTAAAATAAAAGGGTGGTACCAGAGCAGTACAAACAATTCAGTAAATGCTATGCAGGTACTTTTGAATTCATCTTTTTAGGCTGCAAGATCTTCTCTTTTCAGGAAAAAAAAAGTTAGTATGTAGAAATAAAACTGTATAATCAGAGTCTTTTAATTAATAAAATGAGAAAATATTGAGGTCAGCTATCATAACATTTTCAGAAATTGAAAGATTTTTAATGTTTTCCAGTGAGAAGATATGGTCTTTACACTGGAAGTTATTTTTGCTTTCAGCTTACCCTGGAGTTGAAGAGAAAAATCAGCCCAATATACTGAAAGAAATTTACTGATATCTTAAATGCTAAATTCACTAAGCAGCAACATATTCAAGGGAGAACACAAAGGCAGCATGGCAGTCTATACTGCTTCTAGCATAGGCCAGACACTCAGAAGTTATTGGTCTTAGTACATAAGCCAGAAGAAACAAGGGAATCAAAAGACCTTGTAGGTCATTGAAATTGGAAATTAAATGCCTATTATTTTGTGAGAGAATGTTTGTATGAATAGCTTAAAGTGCAATGAAAAAGTTGGCACCTACATTTTGTTTCAGAAATGCTATTCATGAAACATGTCATGTTGATTGACAGAACATCCCTTTGCAAAGGATACAAAAATGGGCATTGGTCTGCAGGTCAGAAGTGGTGAGCAATTGCTTTTGCAATTTTTTCCCCTCCTTCTTTGATTCCCATCACTTATTAAATTGTACTTATCTTGACCCATAATTTTTCTCAGTTTTGCTTTTCCAATTCTCTTCCCCAAACTGCAGGAATAAGTGAGCAGCTGGTGGGCTCCTAGTTCCAGGCCAGAGTCAACACTCACAACTTCACAACAGTAAAGCCCTTCCAGCTTAAATTAGTCATGTAACAGAAAAACAAATATGAAATCAATGTGTTATTTGAATAAATAACAGCTAAGAAACCCAGAGACCACTTGATGTGGTTGATTTGTGCCCTTCTGTCTGAAAGGACATTTTCAGAATGATTGACTTGTGCTGCCATTGCAATGCTCACAGTATTGCTCTTCCTTACCCACAGCACTATGAAAGAATATTGCCACTGACATTATATAAAGTTAGCCTAATGGTAAATCTTGAATTTAAATCCTTGGTACAGCAGCTGAATTATTCTAACCTACATTAAAAATTGGCACTCATGAAAAAAAAGCTGTTGGAAACAGAAAAAGATATAATGTAGTGCATGAAATATGGAAAAAAAAAGCCATAGGAAGTGTTGAAATAAACTATAAAGACTAACGTTCTGGTACTGAGAAAATGGTCTAGAGAAAATGTCTAAATATTCCATTTAAAGTAATATGTTGAAAAATAAGGGCTCTGTTAGTAAAGGGCAAGTATGGTGGAGGGGGTTGTTAATTTTTTAAGTTAATACCATCCTATTGTAATTGCTGTAATGTAATTTCATTTCATCATTTTCTGATACAGCAAAGCTCCAGTAGTTTTAAAATAAACAGATAATTTAAGATAATATATGATACATTAAGGTAAACATGATATTTCTTGTGCTTTATTATGTGTTGTTGTAGGATTGTTTTCTGTCTGTTGTCTGTGTAACAGAACCACTGTCTTCCTGTAAGGTAATGAATTCAGAATTATAGACTTTGTAATGGGTCATATTCTGAGGTAAGTAATGATGACAACAAAAGGAAAAATTTTACTAAGGAACATAAATTACAGAACATACATTTATTATATCAATTACATAAAAGGAGGTTAAGAGTTTCTTCTTTACTAATCTGGGTATTAGTTATTTAAAAAATTGATAACCTGTATTTAAAAATTAACTTCACTGTGTCTGGCATGACATCGCCACTTGAATACCAAAATGAATCTGAGTGACAGTTTTGAGGTGTTTTGTCCATTTTTAAATGAATTTTACCAGCCATCCTTCCTTTTAAAATGTTGTTACACAATACAGATCAGATACCCAGCATGGATTACTGGACAAAATAGATTACTTGCATTCACATGTTTTACTGATACTCGCTCCTACTCACTACTTCAGTAACACGGCACAAAGTTTTCCTTTCCTCAACTCCCTTATTCAAAACCCTTTTCTTTTTAGACAAATCTAAAAAATATGAATCCAGTTAGAAAACATTTTCTGTTATCCACCAAACCAAAATATTTCTCCTACTAGATTTCAGTTTTGTCTGGTAAGAAATTTAGAAAACCAGTATATACAACAGATGCAGGACTGACCTAACTTAAAAGCAGAGCTCTCCTGAACTGAACTGAAGGATTACTGAAGTTCTACCAGGCCAACTACAGGTATGTTATGGAATAACACCTCAAAACTGAAGGCTTAGAAGTCATTAGTGCATTAAAAAAGCAACATATGTTTGGAGATAGCATGCCAAAAGGAAGGATAAATAAAAACCTTATAAAAAGGACAAAAAAATTCAATTTCATATTTTTTACTGTATTGATGAAACAAAAATTATTTTGTAAATGTCACATTGCTTTACTCTTTGTACTATATCAGCCTCTTTGGTTATATTTTCAGCATTTTTTAAATTTTATACTGACCAATGTACATGGTTTTTTTTAATAAGATACAAAGTAAGTTTACATTCTTTTTATATTTTTCAACAAAATGCTATTGTACTCACTGTGATAGATGCAAGTTTCTTCTCTAGTAAAGACTTACTAGAATATTATATTTGTGAAACCACATTTTGGGATTCTTTACTTTGTTTTCTGTTGACTGTGGAAAACAATTAGCACACAAAAACTACAAAGAAAAACCAACTCCCACAAAGATAGTAAATTTTTATATTAAAATGTTTTCACCCTTTGGAAGAAATGTTTTAATGTTTTAAATGTTTTTACTAGAATTATCATTCTGAAATTAGTGGCATCACAGTGACAAAAAAAATCCATGTTCAAGCTTCTCAATATACAAAATTTTCCTGAGTCATAGAAAAGACTCAAATGTACAAGTGAGTCTTTTTTTAGCTTTTGGCTACAGTTACACACTAAAAATTTCAGCAAGCAACAGCAACATGATATTTTTCTTCCCCTTTCTAGTCCTATGACAAAGTTTATTGGCAATTTCTTCTAATGACCGTGGAGGAGGGGGTATAAAGGTATGCTGCATAAAGTAAATGCCACAGAGAATGCATTTTAGATTTATTCATGCTTCTTATTCAATTGCATCTGAAATATCTATGTCCTTGACACAGCCACCTGTTATCAATACTGTTATTAGAACAGTTAGAATCTATGCTGCTTCCAAAGCATGTGATGTTGGCTGAAATACGAATTAGAAAAAAAAAATTGACAAACAGAACTTTGAAATATCTTGATGTGGTGAATTGAATGGAAATTAATTTTGTAGACAAAGAAACTCATGTTATTACTGTTTTTGCTTTAAATTGTATTAAATGGGCTTACATGTGTTTAAGTTATTAAAAAAACCCAAAACAACCCTTGCATGTTAATTTTGAGTATTCAAGTGAAACAAACCCACTAATTTGAGAATATGTTCTTGCAAATGTACACCTCAATTAACAGTCATTCCCACATCGTTGTCCTTCCATTCTAGGAACTGTGCAGTGTTTTATGCATTTCATTCTACTGACCCACCACCACACAATTCTGTGAAAAGAACACATTTGTACTGCATATATTACTCTCTTATCACTAGAGTAAAAAAGGCATGCCAATAACTAGAAATTCTTTCCAAGTACCCGTAGGGCAGCTAAAGATATCTCAATTATTATCTTGCTAACCCTTAAACACATGCTATACAATAAAAGGAAAGTTTTATTTAGTTTAACATTTCTTATTTCAAGACAGCATTGCTTTTTCAGTAGATATGCTAAATTTTAATATAAAAACCATTAGATTAAAAGGATCAAGTGCTGCTGGAAGAAGAAAAATTGTCCACAGCAGCCTGATAAGGTCAGAATGATAGGGCTCCTCTTATTTCTGACTATCAGCCTGTAGCCTGCAGATATTTCCTAATGAAACTTTAAGATAAGCCAGAAAATTTTCAAGCTGTCAAAAAGTGCAAGTGAAACAGAAGTAAAATACAGATGTGGTTAATGTACATAATGAATGATGCACAAGCATTGCCATAGAAAAGCTAGCAAACTTTAAAACAAAGCCCAAAGAATAACAGTCCTGTATACTAAACAAGAATATTCTTCTATCTTATGGAACACTAGAAATTCTTATTTAAAAGATACTTTGTCCACAAGGATACCAAACATAAATTTTTCATTGTTCAAAGTATCCACTCAGAAGCAATTAAAATTGTTAGAATGTGTTTCTTCTCTTTATCAATTGCCCATGAAAGGTTTGATATTCCCAAAAGTGTTCCCTACTCAAAATTATTTGGCAAACATTTTATTTAAATCCATTTCATCTGTGTACTACTTAGAAGCTCTTTTTTGCAACTGTCAGTTTGAGTACTTATTATTTGAAAACTGGTGTTTCCACATTTACAACATTCTGCAACGTGTCGCCGTTTTCTAAACAGGATTCACAGGTTGATGAAGGGCAAAATCAAATATAATGCCTTACAGCATTGTCAACTTGAATTTAATTCCAATCACACCTGGATAACCTTTGTAAAAACAAGTTTCTTTTTCAAAATAGACAGGCTGATGACTAATAGGTCCCAGTCATGGATCCCAGTAGGCTCTTCTCTACGTCACATAGGTATGGTGACAAAGGATGCAAATATTGCTAACATCCATACTTTCATACACATCTGACACAAGAAAAATCCTCTCTGCCAAGCAAGTCCAATCTAAGTGGACTAAGATTAAAGGAAAATTGCTTTAAGATTGATTTTAATATTTTTATTGCTTGCGGTTTTTACTTTTTGCTCTTAAAATATTCACTTAAAATATACTATAATTTAAATTATTTAGGGGCTTACAAAACAATCAAATTAATGATAACATGTAAATTGTTTACCTAGTTTAAGTTAACAATCACCTCCTCTTTGCAAGGGGAAAAATAACCCTAAATTTAATGTACGGTGTCCCAACTTTTTTTCCTAATTTGAAATAGGCCTGTCAATATGAAATTGTTTTCATAGAAAGAAGTATGAAAAGCAGTAACTTATCTTGCCAAAAACATATTAAAGATGTTAATTCCTGTTAAAATATTTAGATATTTTAGCTGAGTTGCCACAAGTTGTAGCTGAAAACACTACTGAGTTTGACACCACTTATATGAAACTGGTGTCACAAACTACCAGGCCAAGAGCAAGCAGAGCATATTTTGACTTGTGTTCTGAGCCTTTAACAGAATTCAAAAACTGATTATATACAGCCTGATTTTATAAAGAGAAATTACATCTTTTAAAGACAGCATTTCATAATAACTGTAAATCTTTCATCTACAATTAATTTGCACTTTTCTCTACTATAACAATATTAAAACAAAGCTTTCAAACATGCAGGTATTTTCAAACTGGTAAGAGAGAAGAAACTTTTATTTCAGCTTCATTCCCAACCTGACATTCATTAATTATTTCCTGGATGAGTTCTTGCTAATCATTACCTGATTGCAAAAATAATAGAACCACACCTCAGCTGTGTAAACCAGTATAAATCAATCAGTACAGTTGCTCAGTTATTAGCACTCTTTTTGAGCTAACACATATATTTCAGTACAACAAAAAATAGCCAAGATACAGATAACTTTAAGGGTTAGAAGGAATTAATAAAAAGCCTATGCTTTCAAGAAACCACATGTAGCTTGAACCACAGATGCAAAACATGAACATCAGATATTCTAAAAAGACTAAGGGCACTCACAAGGTGTAGTAGCTACTTGGTGCACAAACTGCAGAAGGAAACATATTTGCTTATGGTTCTCACACAATATCAGTGACAGAACGCAAAATCATGAACTGTGCTTTATTAATGGCAAAGAAATTTCTGTACATCTGGCTGCAGAAAGAATGCTGAGTCTGTGCTCTGAACACTGCTGGGTCATATAGCAATATGCCTCCTGGGAAAAAATGTCAGTGGTCCCTGAGGATGTCCAGTTCCAAGTTATGCATTGCTCTCTTCTACAGAGGAGAACTGAGTACACAAATGAGATTTGTTTCAGGGTATGTCGTAGATGCAATTTCTGCTCTCCATAGTTAAAGAAAGAGGTCAGATCACTTAGATAAAGGAGCTCTTAAAAAGGGAAAGAATTAAAAAAGTGCACATAATGCATATGCAATTTTAACATCCATATTCGAACATGTACTCATATTTAAAAGATATGCATATGTATGTAAATATTTGTACATGAGTCTATACATGTATAGATACATGGGAAATAATCAGTGGACTATTCTTGTCAAAAGCTGGGTTAAGGAATGTGTATTCCTGAAATATTAGAGTGCCAACATAAGTCACTTCATTGTGACTTTGAAAGGGGTGAAGGCAAAGGTTTGGAAAAAACACTGAGGATTACAACTGGCAAAACATAATTAAAATCAGTATTGGCTGATAAAGCTTCCCCAGCAATCGAAAACTGTGGTGGTGTTTAAAAACTAACTAGTCCTAATTGATGTGGGGCAGTGAAGAAGGAATGTAAACCAAGAATAGTTTGAATATACATTTCAGCTGGTTTCAGGGCTGGTATCAGTGAGCCAGAGTGTTCAGTAAATTCTTGTACCAGCTTTTCAGAAAAAAAGAACTATACAATTCTGCCTAAAGCTCTTCACTGAAGCTCTTCTAGGTTAAATGGTTTGGGACCTCTATTTTTGCAAAGCAGGCATACCCCTAGTTGTTTGGGAGCAACAAACAGATGGTTTGAAAGAGAGATTTATTAAGTGTCCAAGATCTAAATTAATTTTAGGTTGAAATTAGAGTCTAACAAGGTAATTTGGGATTGTCCTTCTGGCAGGTGTTCATTGCTAGTACTTTTCCCACAGAAACCAGTTCCTTAATAACCTAGAGTTACAAATGGAGGAAAGGGAAGGCTCTGAAGAAAGCTGGGAATACTTTGTCAGTTTTCTGCCCATTGATAGTGAAGAAGAATCCCTTTGCTAATATCCACTTAAGCTTTACATGAGAGGGGAATGTTTACAAATTTTGTCATTTTTTTTTTTTTAATAAGTTTTCCACGTGTGAGACGTAGTGCTCTGGAGCCCTATTAATAAACTGGGGCAGGATGGGAGACCAGGAGTAGGGTGAGCTACTACCCTAACACTGCAATGATTGGAAAAAGAATGGATCACTTGCACTGTTTTAACAACTCAATACAATTCCAAAATAAATTAAAGTTTACCCTGTTTTAATTTCATGTTATGATAAAGAAATGCCTTGTGGCAGAATGGCATCAGTTGTGCAAAAAACATTTTAAAAAATGGTTTGCCACCTTTATCTCCTGGGATGTGAGAAATCAAAGATAGTAATTTTTTCACCCTAAGATGTTAATTATAAGTTTCTCCTCTCAGCAAAATAGAAGCTTTAGAAAGCGTTTTATAAATTCTGCAACAGAAACAGAAATTGATTCTTTCAAAAGGAGTAGATACTATCACTTTCATGGTATGACAGTTTTAAAAAAATGTTCTCAATTATTTTTTATTTATTTCCATAACTACATTATAAGAAACAATAAAACTATTTTTAGATAAGTACTATGAATTTAGTTAATGAAACTGTTGTTTACATCTTTTATGTTCAGTTATTGTGGTGGAGACACTTGTCTAAAGCAACTATACAACACTGACTTAGCTAGATTTAAGCATTATCTTTGTACTTGCTGATACAGAAATATCAGCAAGAGTAAAATATAGGGATATTACATTGGTTTAATGTCTCAGCTAAGCTAAATTCGATCAATATGTGGGGTAATCATGAATAAAATTTAATTGATGAGCTACTGGGAATATTAGCTACTACAATTAGCAATATTTTTTTTTTACAAAAGATGTTTTACAATATAAGCTTATCCCAGAAGTTATTTTTGCAGCAAAGCAATTTTTCTCTCCAGTTTAAATTATGATGCTTCTTTAAATACTACATATTTTAAAATTATATAAATCCTGCAATGCTTTGATATAACATGAATTATTAAAAAAAAAAAGCTTCGTTTTTTACAGCACAAAAAACTCATAACCTCCATATTCATATTTTAGGGGATTTTTAAGTGGCCATGATTTTTGCATTATCTAGATAGAGGATTGACTTTGCAGGATAAGACAGGAAGTACTTTTTCAGGGCATTTATCAAAAGCATGTATGAAACTGACTCAAGAAATGAGTCTCATTTCCTTTGTAAAGAGGACTGTGGGTTGTTACTACTTCCAAGTACTTTTTACTGAGACTGTAGGGCAAGCTGGCTTGCAAAACAGCTCTTACATAAAGTCAGCCCAGGAAAGACACACAGTTAGCATCCTGTAGACAATCCTTATCACGTAACTTTTCTCGTCAGAAGTGTTGGTAAGATCAGTATTTTCAAGCAGGAAGGTATTTTAAAAGGACTGGAGAAATTGAATAGATTGAGGGGGAAGAGAGGATTGGTGTGGGGAAGGTTAGAGGGGCAACAAAACAGTGGAGGATGGCTGAAACAAAATACTCTTCTGCCTGTTTGCTCCCACTTTGATTCCTCAATTACCCTTACTTCAACTCTATTCCACATACAGGTGAAATGGGACTGAACAGAAGATCAATTGCAAATGTCACACTTCAAAACTGAAGAACCATCACGAGCCAAGAAAAATCTCACAAAATCTTACCAGTATAGGAGGTTTAGTGGATTTCTTACAGAGGATAGAAAATCTATTTGCTCCAAAAGTCCTTCCAAAGAACATGATTTAGAAGAGGAATATCAAACAATGGAAAGGACACTGATAGTTCACATGAAAATATTTTGCTTTTTTCCAGTGCCTAGGGGGAGGGCAGCTAATGGGGGAAGCATGGTTGAACTATTACTCTTTTGAAAACTTAGAAAAAGGGAAAACTGTAGAGAGTGGGAACTCTTTTCTAAAACTCAGGGTATACTAGTGCCCATTGAGTTTTTCTAAATATTTGCACGGAAATAGTTAGCAAATACATTGATATATTAAACATGAGTGAAAAAAAGAGTGTTGTGATTCATATCACCTGAAGTTAACTGCAGTAGTAGGACTTTTTAGCTAACGTATCTACCTTTTAAAAATACAGGTAGAATTTAGAAGAGTAAAAATCTAAAATAAAGGCAACTTTTTTATTGGGAGAAAAATCCTGTTTATTTTCCCAAAAGTATCAATGCTATTATCATGTCTAGCAACAGTGATTGAGATTGGATAGCAGATGATTTTATAAAAGTAAGTTACATTAGGAGAAAAGGAATGTGGTTACTGACTTTAGGTCTATGTCCTTAAGCAGGTGAAAATAATCTCATCCTCAAAAGAAAAGAATGTGATGATAACATGTTTATTTATAGCAGTTAATGAGTTCTAAGGTCATGATCCTGATTTAAATTCTGTGAGTGACAGGAAAGTAGAAATTCTTATTGCACTAAATGGATACCTAAATGTTTTGCATCTGGAGTATTATGTTCTTCCACAGCCAAAATTAATTATCTAGTCTTACTTAAAGTAGAATAAAGTAGTTTAATTTATCATTTCTCGACAAAAAAAAAAGAAAATATACTTTTATAAACTTTATATAAATATATTTTTAAATTTTATAGGCTTTCTATTTGGCTTTAAAGCACTTCTTAGAGGTAGGCAGACATTCTAGCTGTAATATTAGTCTGAATTAAATTGAGAGACAGGGAAATGGTGACTTATTCTTGTCATGCTGTGGCACATAGAACTATAACTTGTTCGTGGCATGCTATTGAACAAGGAAAAGCTTCAAATTTCTTATCATCTAATATCAAACTGTAATCTGTTTTTTCTGTTCTCCCTTCACATGAACTTGAAGTTTACCTGTTTCTTACAACTGGTATGAAAGCAAGAGAAAACAAATTGAAAAAAAAAAGGAAAGACAGTTAAAGTCTATATAGGCAATTTTAATTATTTCACTTTTTTTTCACCTTTGTGACTCTATTTGTAGCCCATGACAAGAGTTACATGCTATATTCTCAGGGCAGTAAGAACTATAATATAACAGCAGTTTTTGGTGTCAGGATGGCTAGCTAGAGATAACTGCAAGATCGCTTATAAATATCTCTAATTAATTACAGTAAAATGTATGACTGATACATGCAGCACAAAATACAAGTTCTTTTCATTATTAAAAAATATTTAATGAGAAAAGTCTGCATTATTTTTAGGAAACAGAGCTTGGGAAGATGAGACCTGAAGTCCAGCAGAAGGGCACCTTCCATTTCATACTAGGGGGAATTTTCCACAAATCCCTTTCCCTATTATGGAATGCTGCTGCCATGGAGATTTTATGTAAGCAGAAAGCCCAGGGTGATGGTAACTCCTACAGCAGTTAGGCTGCCAAAAGAAAAAACCCACAAAACCTGAAATCGCAGTAAGATGCAGAAATCCTCTATGTATTAGGGAAAGCTTCAGTATTGCCAGTAGTGTGAGCCTTTCTGCGGATCTTGGTTTCATATGTGCTCCCATGGAACCTATCCAGACCGTTTCACTCCTAGTCTTTGATCTTTGGGAATGAATGGTCATTTATCTTGACATCATTTTTAACATAAGCCAAATCAAAGCAAAATGCAAATGAAGGTGTTTGTTTAACAGCAAATTATTTCATACAGAGATGAAAGATCACACTTTTACAACACTTGTATTGGGTACCTCTTCCTCCAGTATTTGGCCAGAATTCCTGACTCCTACTCTCAAAGAATCTATTATCCAGTTTGTTTCCAATTTCTGGTTGCATTTTTCTGAAGAGAATGGCTAACTCTTTCATATATTTCTTCTTCTTCAATTGTGAGGAAATTAGATTCATATAGTCTCCTCAAACCTTATTTCTTTCTTAGGTATTTAGAAGGAGTTCTGCACCAGTGGATATCTTTTTTACTCACTCATGACAAGACAATTTTGGTCTGAAAATCCAACTGTGCTGAAAACTATCCAAAACTTACTTTTAAGGCATACCTCAACAGATACTTCAACAGACAGAAAAATCTATTTATAAGCATCAGTCATTTAGATTTTAATATTAGAAGCAGAACTTTGTCATATTTTGAACTTCTTTCTAATACCATCCTATTTTCTTAAATATATTTTAATTTACTAATTTATTTCACTATTGATCTGACTATAGTAAGTGACATTCAGGAAAATGAAAAGAGCAACACAAAAGAATTTGCACTGATCAGTGTAGGTCAGATTACATTACAAACTCTTCTGAGAATTTTTTCAAAAACATTCAAAGGCTTCTTATCAAGTGCCATAGAAAACCTAGTGAAACCTGATCAGAAGATATCTGATAAAAGATTGAAAAATAAGAGTGTCAATGCCCGCTTCTTAAAGACGCTGTAGTCATACTTCAATTTTTTTTCCTTCAACTTACTTAAAATCCTCTCATAGAATATTCTAGTTTCTAGATTCACAAATATATTTTCTTTTGTATTTAATGGCAAAAATTCAAAAATATAATCTCTTTTAAATTATTTTATTGCTGCTATACAAAATATGGCATATATATAAATCTTTTACCTGTCTACCTGTAGGCAGAGCCTGTTGCAAAGGAAATGGTGACCACCCTATTATAATACTATAAACTGTACACAATTAAAACACAAATTCATGTGAGAATGATGACACTAACCTAATTCTGCTAATGAAGTCATAAAAAGATGAAAAGCTTTTTAGACAAAAACTGTGCGTATTTCACCTCAAATAATGAATTGAAAAGCTGAATACATGTAAGATCCTTAGAATATGACTTCACTATTTTCTTTTTGTTATAATGTGTTTCAAGCATTAACTACAACTCCAGAGTTATTTTCCACAGTGTATCTTAAACAAAACTTTTCTATTTAGTATCATGTCAGTCTAGCAATCTTAATAAGCGAGAACATTTTTAACAAACTCTACTTTGCAACTGAAACAATCATCTGTGTCTCGAGACAGTACAGAAAGGCACACAACTAAAATACTTATCAAGAGATCAAGAATTGAGAAACCAGAAGGAAACTGTATATTCTCTAATGCATTTTACCTGCTGTATATGTCAGTGTTATCATCAGCAGGCTCAAATGCCAGACTAGACACAAGTGATGGCTCTGAATCAATACAGTCCCATATACCTTACAAAGACATCGCAATTACTGACTTAGAAAGCACTCTTGCAAAATTTCAATATTAGGTCAATATACTAAATGTCTCTATTGTGATCCATGTTGCATTAGCTCAAATGAAGAAATATATTTTAAGCTGCTTCTTCAGATGAGTCAGTAAGTATATGCAGAGAAAAAATCCTTTATAATGAAGTAAACGCTATTTTTTTCAATTATATTTTCACACTTTGTTATGGCTAGGTGAATTTTTAAATTTTCATATATTTTTCAGAAGTGAGGGCAGGTTGTATAAAAACAGTGACTTCCAAATTACAGTATACAGATATTTATAAAAAGTTAGATAGACATTAATACAATAGGAGCACATATAAAAATACATAACTATTGTGAACCCAAGGGCTCTGAAAACAAATGAAGTATATATAATGCTGCCTTCTAGGTAGCTTCTCAAGGCATCAGTAACATTAATTCCAGGACATAAACACAACTATTTAGGGTTAACAGAAAATTCCATGGTGGAATGGAATGGTGATGAAAATATTTCTTTTATTGACACACTCCTAAATATTATATACTTTATTAAGAGGAGTTTCACTGTCTTTTTAAAACATGGGGTTTTTTTTCTTTAAAATGAAAAAAAGAAGAGGGAAGGTTGTTTCAATATGAGATTTCCAGATTCAGCACTTTTAGTATGGAATCCAGCCAGTTTCCAAAATAAAAAACCAAGCACACCCTTTGACAGTTTGTGTCATAGCCCTAGTTAATGATGCTCTGCCAGCCTCACCAGCTGAGAGTCTGCATTGAACTTTATATAATTTTCACTGAACAAAAACAAGGATCAAAACAATGGCACTTCCCACTAAACTATCCTGAATGAATAGTGCCACCTGCTGAAGCCTCAACTCAACAAATACTTCACTGTAAACATAAGTTTTGAGTTTTGAGTTTAGGTGCTCTAAGTGCTTTACTTTATTTAAGGCCAGAATGGCAATTATCATTCCCAGAAGCACTCTCATGTTCAGAAGAAAGTTCCCTTCCAAGCAATAGCTTTGCTATTCCTCCTTAGTTTCATAGCATGATAGCTGCCTCACAGGCTAGCCATGAAAAGAAGAAAGTCCAACCTGTTTCCTGTTATGTGATTCTGTCTTTGGGCAAAAGCATCATGGATATCTGCAATTCATATATGGCTGTGTCCTTAATTTAAATATTCAGCTGTCCTAAAACATTCAGATATCAGGTACCTCAGGAGAAAAACAATAACTGCTATTTCAGCAAGGTGGTTTAAGCAACAACATGTATTTGCATACAGTGTCAGTCTAATGCACTTTTAAAATGCTTTCTATGTCTATTAATCTCATTTTTAAATAAATTAGGAGGATGATGTTTTGGGCAAGCATAGCCCTATTTCCCATTTTAATCAAACTTAATGGGCATTGGCACATGCCTATAATAACTTGCTCTTGGTTTTGGTAGTTTTGAAGGAATAGATGGACATTTATGAAGATGAAGAAGCAAATTCCTTCGCCTTTCAGCACACTACCTAGTGAAGGCTATACTTGTAGAAAATGAAATTTTCGTCATCACTTTCCTGCTGACGCACATTGAATCTTTGCTAAAAATAAAGCAAAAGTCGTTCTGTGGGAATTACTGAAAAGGAAAGTTTAGGTTTGAAGGCAATATTATAAATGTACAAAGATCGCTTTCCTTGCTTCTAGCCCCAAAACGGAGTGCAAATTGAAATCTAGCCATTTGAATCTCTAAACAGTTCTCAGGAAAACATTCAATATTAAAAATCTTTCTGTATACACATTTCAAACTCTCCACAGAAAACTTAAAACTATGTTTAAAAGAACTCTACAAAGTGTTCAGAAAGAATAAATATAGATTAAACATTTGAAATGTCTTGTTAAATTGATTTCTCTCATTCAATCTTTAAAACTCATAACAAATAAAAATGCAATCATCAGTTTTATCCATGTAATTGAAGTTCAGAAAATTCATAGATAAACTTGCAGTTTTGACAGGGCAACAACATTACTTTAGTTAAATTTCACATCACAAAATTAATTTAGCTTCTTTACTGTGTGAATAGATATGTACCCACCAGGAAAATGGTGTTAAAGAGCAGTAAGTACAAGTGTCAATCAAGAAAAAATAAAGCAAAAAAGATTTCAGCAGGGTCTGAAATGCAAAGGTCTTAACTTAACTGCAGAAATTACTGTGAAATTTCGCAGCACAAGTAAGACCAGATCCATAAAAAGAGTCATGAACACAACTACTGCATTGAACTTCTGAAGAATTGCTGAATTAGGAATTCAGTGTTCACTTGCAATTTGTGCCCTGTAATTTTCTTGAAAACATGTTTTGTGCACTGCAGAATGAAAAAGTTGATCAAAACAATGCAGAAGCTTAACTTCATATGAGTGGTATTTTTCAAGAATGCAATACCCATGAAACAATTAAAAAACAAAGTCTACACATTATCAGGAGGAATCTGAAATTTTACACAGCTGTGTAAACCCAAGCCATTAATAATAGCAAGAAATCTCCTATTTACAGAAGCAGAATTACCAACTATATGAACAAAAGGCAGTATTTTAACCAATGAAGTGGCAACTTACAGGAAGATGTGTAGTTCTACTTGAGTTAAAGCATGAAAGGATAAAGATAATAGGCAATGGATGAATGAATGGATGGATATACTAATGTAAATTTTCTCTATAGATTTTAGCTTTACATTGCAGCCATAAATTTTATAAAAGTTTTTATCTAAAAATATAACATGTAGAATATCATAAACCCCCTTTATTTTTACCTGGAAATCTATGTCTGATCTCTGTCTGGGGAAAGAGTTACAAATCTAATTCTTATTCTAACAAAACAATGTTTTAAAAACAAAACAAAAAAACCTATAAAAGTGCACAGCACATGTTTGTGTAAGTTCTTTTCCAGTTTGTGGTGTATTTGCACCAATAGTCAATGTTTACAGCATCCTTAAAGTAAAAGGATTTGACCAATCATTACTGCCCACTGGTTTTCCAGGTAGGCAGCACAGAGGTCCCAACAAGAAGGCTGCAAACAACCAGGACATCAGGGCCTTGGAACAACTGGTCAAGGGATGCGATGGACAAGTTGTGTGCTCCTCTGTCTTGCCAATTGCAGGGAATGATGTGGCAAGAAACGGGAAGATCGTGCAGATCTTCCAGAAACAACTGGTTTCAACACTGGCATTGCCAGCAGAATTTTATGGTTTTGATAAAGGGTCAGTTTATACAACACCAAGCCTGCTGGCAACAGAGTCCACCTGTCTTAAAGCGGAAAAAGGATTTTAATGAGGAATTAGCAGGGCTTATTGAGAGAACTTTAAACTAGATTAAAAAGTGCAAAGGAACAAAACCAGGCTTACCAGTGATAGGCAATAGGAGACCACACCAAAACTGGAAGAACTCATCTCTGCTGAGATCCTTCAATCTGTTGCTGAAGGCACTGGCTAAAAAGAATCTCAACTGAGATGTTTCTTTAATAAAGGAAGCAGCATGAGGAGCAAACAAGATAAGCTCAAAGATTTGGCCCAGCCCCAGAGCCCACTCACTGGCACAAGAGAAATCTGGTGGGATGAATCCTGTGACAGGAGTGCCATGTTGGATGGTTACTGGTCCTTCAGGAAGGATAGGCAGAGGAGGTGAGACAGAGGGTGGTGTTGTATGGAAAGGAAGGGCTGGAATTTATGGAGGTTACAGTTGGCAAAGGCACAGATGGGAGCCTCTGGGTAAGAGTGTACACACAAACCAGGGAATGAGACACTGGAGAGAAGCAGCATGGAAAGGGACCTTGGGGTTCTGGTTGATAGCAAGTTGAATTTGAGTCAGTAGTGCCCTGGGAGGCACCAGGCACAGCATCACCAGCCAGTGGAAGAAGATTGGCCCACTCTGCTCAAAGTACCGTAGGCAGTTTTGGGTGCAACAATATAAGGATATTAAGCCATTAGAGAGCATCCAAAGGAGGACTACGAAGATGGTGAAGGGTCTAAACTGTAATAGAATCCACAACTTTCTCATGAGAGTAAGTGGAGGGGTGGGCACTGGTCTCTTCTCTGTGGTGACAGGACCCAAGAGAATGACCTGAAGTTGTGTCAGGGGTGCTTAAAGCTGGATATTAAGAAAATGTTCTTCACTCAGGGGCTGACCACTGGAACAGATTCACCAGTGGGGTGGTCAAAGCATGAAGCCTGACAGAGTTTAAGAAGGGTCTGGACAATGCTTTCAGGCATATGGTGTGACTCTTGTGCCTGTCCTGTCCAAGGCCAGAAACTGGACTTCAATCATCCTTGTGGGTCCCTTCCAACTAAGAATATCCTATGATTCTATGAAAACTGATGATTCATATTTAAATTCAAAACTAATGGATGTGTTAAGGTGTCTGATAATGTCTATAATAGAGTACAATGGATATGAGTAGGATAGGAATCATCCTGGTGTGTTTAATGTATTTGAAATTTCATTATCAGAGTTTCTGAAGTAGCTTACACACAATCAAGACAGACAAACAACATTTCTGGATATAGACAATCTAAACACAATTATCAGTTTCTTATATCCTACAAGTGTGAATACTTTTCCAAATTTTTTGGTAACAAACAGTTGCTTCATACTCTAAAATGCATCACTTTATTCCAGTGATGATTTGAAATCTTCTTGAACACTTCAGTTGGTGTCTCTTGAGTTTTACATCAGCCCTTTCCAGTTTTATAATATCTTTAGATACCAATTACAGGAGGAATATTGGCGGGATAATGCAGTTGCCATGGTTCCTGTGCAAAGAAGGGAGTCTGCCCCTCACTCTACTGAGGTTTCTGCATCTCTCTTCTAAACTACAAGAAAATTATACCAGCGTCCCACTGTATCATACAAAAAATACAAAAGTAAATGCATTTTTACTCTTAGTAACATCTAACTAACACTGGATGTGGTTTACTCAGAAAGAAATTGGAAGACAAAATGCATAAGATGAATGGCAACTGACGGTATAAAACTATTATTCTTCAAAGACTTAAGTGTAATTTGAGAAAAAAAAACTTCTGGATTCAGAAAATAAGAGCATAGATATCAGGAGTGGATTGAATAACTTCAAAGGTTAAGTGTAAGGTCAGAAATAAAAGCAGAAAGTGAGTTCATGGGCAAAATTTCAAACTGGAAAAAGCAATTTTCAACTCAAATCTGCATTGCTGCTGACAGACTCAAAGTACAAAGATACATTCAATCTATAAATGACATAATTTTAATTCCAGTAAAAATATTTTAACCACTTTAAAAACCAGATAAATTAATGATCTTAATATGAATTGCAGCAACGTAAAATGTTGTTTCTTCAGCAAAACATATATATTTGTTTCCTTAGTTTTCGGTATAGCTCTCATCACCTGTTTAACAGTGTAATTACACTGTGCTGGATTGACCCTGGCTGGACACCAGGTACCCACCAAAGCTTCTCTATCACTCCCCTCCTCAGCTGGACAGAGAATAGAAAACAGAACGAAAGGCTCGTGGGTTGAGATAAGGACAGGGAGAGATCAGTCAGCAATTACCAAAATGGGCATAACGGACTTTATTTGGGGAAATTAATTTATTACCAATCTAATCAAAGTAGGATAATAAGAAATAAAATCTTAAACCTTAAGAACACCTTTCCTCCATCCTTCCCTTCTTCTTGGGTTCTTTGACTCTCAATTTTCTCCAACATCTCCCTATCAGCCAGTGGTACAGGGGAACAGGGAATGGGGGCTGTGGTCAGTCATAACAAGCTGGCTCTTTTGCTCCTTCCTACTCAGGAGGAGTACTGATACTCAACTTATACTCTTCCCCCCTGCCAGTGTGATACAGTTCTCCATCAAGTTCTTAGACCTGAATCCTTCCCATGGGACAGTTCTTCACCAACTGCTCCCGTGCAGGCCCCCTGCAGGGTCACAGGTCCTGCCTGCAAACCTGCTCCAGTGTGGGCTGCTCTCTCCACAGGTACCAAGGTCCTGCCAGGAGCCTCCTTTGGTGCTGGGCCCTCAGGGGGTAGCAGGTGGATCTTGCTGCCCCACTGACCTCTCTGGGCCGCAGGGGCACAGCTGTCTCACCATGGGCTGCAGGGGAATCTGCTCCGGCTGCTGAAGCACCTTCTCCCTCTCCTTCTGCAGTGACCCTAATGTCTGCAGAGCTCTCACATATTGTCCCTCTCTCCACTGGCTGCAATTTCCTCCTGAGTAGTAACTTTTTCCCGTTCTTAGCTATGTAATCCTTGAGGCACTGCTGCTGTTGCTGATGGCCCCAGCCTGGCCAGCTGTGGGTCCCTCCTGGAGCCGCCTGGCATTGGCTCTGTCGACCTTTGGGGAGCTTCCCACAGAAGCCACCCCCAAAACCTTGCCATGCAAATCCAATACATACTGCTTAGATTAATTTGAGTCCTGTGGTCACAATGAGCTATATAGTAACCTTTTGCTAAATATGAAAGAAATATAGTTAATACAAAATTGTAGCCAAGTTAGTCAGAAGTCTGTTTTCCTTCATCATTTTCAATTGCTAGTAGCACTATGACACCAATTATGTATTACTCAGATCATTAATTTTAGTCTTTCATTTTGACATGAAGTTTTATTTCCTAAGTTATGACATTAACATATTAGTCTCACAAGCGTTTCTGCTGATTTTCCATGGATTACACTGCAACACAAATGTACTTATTCTGTAATTTTTATTTCTTTTGAATTGGTTTAAACACTTCTTGGTCTCTAGATAATATACTCTCAACAGAGATTTTTTTTTTTTCTGTTTGAATTTCTTAACAGGCAGCAAAATTCGGTTTTTTTCAAAAACTTCAAAATTTAAGTTAGGAAAATTTGTTGTAGTAATACAATAGTTCTCTTGACAAGCTTCCTTGATCAAAGACAATTTAGTAAAAACAGAAAAAACACTCCTGTATGTAAAATATGTTACATTCTTGTGAGCGCTCTTTTAGAGATGACAGGAAGGCTTAATTTATTTACCAAATCCTTCTGCTTGAAGCCCTGTGGGAATTGCAGATTCTTCATTTTATTAAGCATAATTTCTCATAGGAAAGTATCAAGGCTAAAATAAATTGTTAGGCCTAAATGAACGAAATTTATTTTCTTAAAATCATGAATACACTAGCTAAGTATAAAACAGCCTTTCTTCTTTCCTTCATTGTGAATTTCTAGCTGCTCCCTTGGTAAGCACTTGCATGCCTGTGTCTGAGAGGCTGATTCGCCCAAGAAGATTTCTTTGTTGTTGTTTAAACTTAATTTTCAGCCTAATCACATAATTGACCACATGACCCCATGAATACAGGCTGACAGTTTAGGAGAAACAACAGAACAACAAAATACAAGTATTAATCTGAGAGTCACAAGGGAAAATTAGATCAGTGCTTTAAGAAGCTTTCCTTTTTTTGAGACTTAGAAGCCAGCCAGCTCCAGAAATGCCTCCAAGTTGATCTCTGTGGTCATACCCCTTGCAATCAAAAGTCACTGTAGAAGGATAAGCAAGGATATCTAATAGAAGCAAAAGGAGGAAGAGGAAAACACCTTATAGAAGTGATGTGAGCAGATCTTGGCAGACCTGGATTGATAGCAGCCTCAAAGAGTTGCTGAAGACAAATGAAGTGGTGAAGAGCTGTACAAAGGGAAGGATTCCAGAACAATTAAGGGAGGCTTAAGGGGGACCAAGCTGATTACACAGAGAATGATTGTGAGGCAAGGTAAATGGACTTCTTGGGGCAGCACTCCTCTTTTGCACCCAACACCTACCTTTGTTCCATCATACTTACTCTACTCTCTCACAAACTCCCACTGCTTCAATTTCCTACTCACATACTTTCTATTCATAAAAGTTCATAACCTACAACTGCACATAGTAGGAATTACAGTAAGGTCTCATCCTCATTCATTAATTCTTCTCCAAATAGCCTAATAAAATATACACCGGATCTGTATTTGGAACCACAGGAAAGACCTACAAGTCAAATGGATTTGTAATCAGATCAGTGGGTTGCTGTGAGGTATTTATACAATTTGCAATGATTTTAAGGTTACCTAATAATAAACATAATATTTATTTGTGATAAATAGTAATAAACCTTCTTATTCCTACTGGGTTGTTTAAATAAAGATGACTTGGGTTTTTTTCATTAGACTATTACCCTGACAGGAGTTTTAAAGGATAGATTCAACTTGGAAGTAGGATCACAATTTCTTCATGAAACTGTGAAAGAATTAACATGGTGTTAACTATATAATAATGAAGGAACTAGTAGTGGAGGAATTGTCTGTGCTGTAAGATTGTCTGTAATAAAAGCTGGAATCTTCTGTTAGATCTGCCATAGCAATTTCTTCCTTCAAAACTGAGTATCAGTTATATTCCATGTATTGTTAAAGGTTTAAGGTAATAAAATTATTTCTGTCTATCTACAAGCTATACAAATGAGAAGTATCTTTGGACAGAGAAAGGAAAAAAGGAAAAATATCTAAAGCTTATATTTTGCCTATGTCTGTGAAGCAAAATAATGAAATGTTCTGGGATTATTTAATTTCTAGATACAAAACTGATAGAAAAAGACATTCTGTTGAAATCATTTAACTGTGTGTTGTATTACTATTTACTGTGCAACCATATAAGTAAAAGAACAATGCAGTTCCACAGAATTTTGATCATGAACATTTATGAAGATCGAATACGTTATCTCAGCTTTGCTCAGATTAAATTCAAAGTTATTCCTACAGCATTCACTAAAGCACTGAGGAAAACTCCAAAAGTACATAATTTAGTACTTATTTCTTCACATCCTCTTTGCCAGTTACAACATTTGTGCCAGAGCTATATCCCTTCACAAAAAACAGAGGCTTTCAAGTGCCTGTTGCTTTTTAAGAAGAGCTTGACTGTTGAAGGATGCATATATCTTCAACTCAGCTTGGTCCTGATGAGCCATTTATAATGCCTAAGAAAATACTTTTCAATTTAAAAGAAAAGGGAAAAGCCTACCTCTGTTGAGCTAGACAAATTTCTGATTTGGCTAAGTGATCAGATTTATCTCAGAGAATGTAGGAAAATATCTTGACAGAAGTAGAAGCTCAAGGAGAAGAGAACAAGAAGCTTCTCTGCATGTTCTTTTCCACAGACA
The DNA here is from genome assembly GCA_013396995.1 of Dicaeum eximium. Classification (NCBI taxonomy): domain Eukaryota; kingdom Metazoa; phylum Chordata; class Aves; order Passeriformes; family Dicaeidae; genus Dicaeum; species Dicaeum eximium. The sequence goes on from VWZP01001888.1 coordinate 186,814, forward strand.
AAGGAATTCTTAGCGTGCCTAAGTCTGATCTTTCTTTAGGGTTATGCAAACATCTGCTCTCACTGTAATAAAAGAACAAATTGAGTATCATGCCTTTATTTTCTGTATACATTTACTCAATAAGAGGAGAAAAAAAAAAAAAGGAGTTCTCATCGTTGTGATTTTACTTCCTACTAGAGGCCTTGGGACTCTTTTCCTTAAGAGAAGCAGCACCTGCCTGCACCTCACCTTCTATTTTTCTTTCTGCAACATACACTGTACTTATGTTGGAAAAACTGCTAAATCCTTATTCTGAAAACCCAGAATAAGAATCTTAGGTTTTTCTTTTGCAGCTATGGGGGAATATCGGCAATTCTGGAGTGAGTGGCTATTATTTGACAAAACTGTGTTTTCTAGGACAAGACACAAAAAATCATGATTAAAATATAACTTAACATTCTTGGCAACAGTTTTGCAACACTTACACAAAAGCAGCAAATTTAAAGATTGAATATGACCTCTATTACCAATTAGAACTTTTCTATTTTTATTTAAGCATCAATTTATTTCTGCAATTATAACCATTTCCAAATTAATCCACAATATTAAATAAATACATGAACCTACTGTTTTCAAATTACAGTGGCATACCTACACAGTGAAGTTTAGTTAGAAAATCTGTAATTCTCCCTTTCCACATGCTTATTTTATGTTCAGTCTGACTTAATTAGCTATATAATAAGTATTCTAACCTCACCTTCAGCAATGGTGTAAACCCATATTAAGTTAATTTGCTGTTAGAGGATTCACTCCAACTTTATCATTATTTATTGTGAAAGTAAGATCTGAACAATTATCATGGTAGCTGCATTAATGCACTCAGTGCAGGATGATATTCATACTACAGCTACTTGTCTAATATCCATTGAAGATGAACAAGCAAACAATGAAATCTCAAATCCTACTCTAATTAAACAAGTAGTTGTAACTGCAGGACACTTTGGGCCCCTCTTAACTGTGACTTCTGTTTCTTTGAAGCATTCATCACTCTTCTAACTTGCAATAAAAATTTGGATGTTGGAAAAAGCTCAAAGAGGAATAAGGAGAACACATGCAAAGAGGAAACATGATTAATTTCAGTTATATGAAGAAAAGGAGAATTTTTCACTGGTGCAAACAGGAAGGAAAATAAATTTTATCAAACAGCTCTGAGTAATTTTGTGGGTCTAAATTCTGAGACTCCTCAGCGTTGTGGATATGCATACTACAGTGTAGAGTCTACTCTCAAACAAGCTTAAATCAAAATGAAGTGTAACAAGTAACAACAGGAATAGTTGATAGTAGTAGATGATAGAAAATAAACCTTAAACACATTGACATTTACTTGTTTTAGACAGGGAGCATTATTGATGTATGAGTATCTGCAGAGAAATGCACTAAACTGACAGTAAATCTGTTTAGCTGAGCACAAGCTCATATACAATCTGTTAGGGCTGGATGCAAACTGGCTGCATTGATCTATTGCTGGATTATACGAGAAGCACACGCTTAGCCCCGAGCTTTTACCACTGCGGCTGTGTCTAGACCTGAGTTACTAATGGTGATCATATTGTAGCAACACGTGCAGACAAGATAACTTATGTTTCTGCAAACTCTTGAGTAATTCCCCTATTCTTCACTCTCTACATTTAACCAAGAAATAACAACAGTGATAGCTTAGACTCAGATCTTCTACTGGAGCACTAACCAGGTTTCGTAACTGCATATGGAAATAAGTGAGTCCTGTTTAATGTGGCAACTCAGTTTTTCTTAATATAAGCATAAAATTAAACAGCCATATAACTAACATAATCTTGGATTTCACATTTGATTAATATTTTCAAGATATGCACAGAATAAAAAAAAATTGTAATTTTATCTTTTTGATGGTTTAAAAATATTGTTGTTTCACAGAAAAACATAAAATCCCATCCAATTTTATGAAAAGCCTTCTGTCCTGAAAAAAAAATGTACTTGAATTATATCTGTTACTATTCATAATATTGAAAATAGGGGCAACTGTATCTATCAACATATACTAATTTCATACAAAAGTACGGTGTATGCAATAGCTTCTTTTTGACAGGTACTTACTTATAAATGCCATAATTATAAACTGAATTCAAAAATACAGAATAAGTTCTATGTCACTAACTCAGAGAGACAGTTTTAATACATAGATATTTTACAGAAGATGAGATTTTTTTATTTTCCAGATTGGAAAACAGATGCTGAGTGTAATTAAGATTATTGTTTGCTAAAACTGTTGGAGTCACTTTGATATACATACAAAATTGCTTCTCATCTTCACATGTTGTTCTATCAACAGAACCCAAACTTCCTGTTTATTCTCAGTTTGAGCTTTCTTCATTCCATAGGTGTGTCCTCTCCCAGTGACAGTGCTGTTCCTCTACTATTTTTCAGTAAAAAATACTGTCATTGTCTCATGTCATAATCATAGAATCCAGAAGCATTTTTGTGAATACTGGCTGACAAACAATCAATAAAATCCTGTTGAAATTTCAGGCAGAGTACCACATCAGAACTACACTGGAGAGCTCTGCAAACTGCCTAGCTCATATTTTTTGAGCATCCTCAACTGGTAGGAGACTGAAATCACTAAATGTATTTTCTCATCCCTTCCATTTATGTTCACTGAAGACTTTCAGATCCAAACTGTTGTCATTGCAAACTCATGCAGAACATGGGTAGTGCACAAATTATCACCTGTTTTCAACCCTGACTTCAGATTTCATGCTCACTCTCAATATTTACAATGAAGTACAGCAAAGGACTTCTTTCTGCTCTGGAAGAAGCTCATGGTAATACTTAACAAATCACCTGGGTATTGGCATTGACACAAACTTAATCCACTGTCTAGAACTCTATAACCATCATCCGCCATTTATTTAAATCTGATCTGACAAGCTATACTCATAAAGTTAAAAAAACCACTTCACCTTAGCAAGTCCCTATTAACCTCAACAATAAAAAGATGGTAGCATTATACATTTTAGCACATTACAAAGATGTCACATGAAGTCTTTCAAGTATCTTGAGATTTAATATTGCGATTTTTAATTCTCTAACTATTTCCTGTGAGATTTCACGTGCAGATTCTATATGTTTTGGTCAGTGCAGATTCTATATGTTTTGGTAAGAAACAGTGCAGACTTTTTTTTTTAATATGCGTCCCATACTGAAAGAAAATACTCCCTGATTTTCTTTTCCTACTTAGAACGTTAAAGCAGACTTTATACTGCCATGTGTCTGTGTGTAAATGCAAAGTTTCATTGAATGGTGTCCTGAGCAGGACAAGCAGATAATTGCTCTTCTGTGTTTCTGTGAATTTTCTGTTTAAATTATGTTCCAATTTTTTTTTTTTTTCTGAATGTCTGACTATAACAGGGAGAGAGTGATTTGTGGTGAAATTATTTTTAGACTAATTTACCAGAAAAATGAAGCTGGCCTCTTGAATACGCCTGATTCTGTCTATATACCCATACAGCTAAAAGTGATATTTTTATTTAATTTACACTAAAATATTTGTAATGTACATACAATCCACTTCTAGTTTCTGACTTAGGCATAGTACTATTCTGACTTTCCCATGAGACCATAAGTCTCCCTGAAAAATTTTGAAAATACTAAATAGAGTATTAAAGTTGTAAAGATTAAGTGAAGTTTACAAGCAGGGACTTATTTTACATTCCTTGAATAGGAAACAGAGAAGTTATACAATGCTGTTTACTAGTTTACTTCATATAATTTACAATTAACTGACAATAAAATACAAAAAAGAACTACAGGAAGAATATAGTCAAAAAGTAAAAAAATTAATTGTCAGTCTTGTCTCTTTTAATTGGATATTTTTTCTGTCTCATATAAACGTTTTCAATGTTTGAAATTCAAAGAAGAGTAATTTTCCTCTAAATAGATTGATCTTCTCTGGGAAGAGTACTTCAGATTTGGTTTATGTAGTCCCACAGACAGAAACCCAGTATCAAAATTGGATAAAGAACAAAACACAAGTTTAAGAAAAGATCTGTACAGAGTAAGCGCTAAAATCAGCAGGGAATCACTACTGCTCCAAACAACTGCCTAAGCAGCCGCTTAGTGATCACTGAAATACGAGCAAAATGATAAAAAGCAGCAGGGAAATAGGAAACAGGAGACAATGCAAATTACCAGGGGGTCCATTGAGAAGTTAATTGAAGCAGCATGCTGAGAGACACGTAATGCAGATTGCACCAACAAGAAAGAGAAAACAAGCAGTCACTGAAGCAACCAAATCAGAACGTGATGTCACTCTGGAAAAAATCAAACCAAACTAAAGAAAAACCAGACCCAACCATACAACAGATTGAGATTGTCAGATATAGAGTCAGATAAGAGTCAGATATATTGTCAGGTAAGAGTCTTTTACAAAATGACAAAGGGTCAGTACCCTGAAACCAGGTGAAATAGAGTTTAAAAAACCTAGAGTTTGTTTAACTAGACCAGACCTAGTATCAGAATTCAAACTGCTTCTCTTACATAGGCTTAATATCCTAGATCCATGCAATATTGAAATACGTCATTTAGCAACTATTGATGTGGTTCTTATTTTGTGGTTTGGTACTTTAGCTTTGTTGGTTTGTTCTAAGACATGTTCAGAAGTCTTATAAATCAGGATTAACCATTCCCATATGTGCTAACACGTGAGACAATGGTACAGCACAGGGAGACTTTTACTCCCCTGGTAACAGGAAGAAAGAAGGGACATGACTGTTTTGTCTGGAGAACAGACAGGATACAGCATAAGTAACAGCTGAGAACCATAAAGATGTACTAATGATAGTGTAACGCTCTGAAAGCTTTCTCATATTTTTTTCTGGCATGTAATTTGAGCTAATTGAAGGGATCATTTTCCTATTGTTTATTATTGTACTATGAGGGAAGGTAACTGTCTTAAGATTCTTTACATGAAAGCTGAACACAAAAACATAAATAAGATTTCTTTCACGGTAAATGACAACTTTAAATTACATATAAAATGTAGTAATAACTCTACAGTTACTGAAATTTTTGCAGAATAGCAGTCACCTGTTGGGTCCTAGACAAGTCCAGATAGATACTGATTATTTTTCATCTTATATTTTTGTGGCTCTCATAGGCAAAAATAATTTTCATCATTTAATTTAAAATATTTTTCCTCACTCCTGCATCAGAGTTTAGGTGAGATATGTCTAGCTGTATTTTATGTACTAGAAATTGATCATTTTAAAAGCTTACAGTAAATGAGATCTAAACTTTCAGCAAATGTGCATATCTATAGGCAGAATTCTATTTGATTTCAACAAGATACCCAAAAAACAAATCACGAGTGGCAGCAAGTCAGAGCTTCTTCGACTGGAACTGCAATACACTCATCTGGAAGTGTTTACTAAATTCAGTCATTCAAAGCACCGAATGTTCTCTGATGGCAGCAATTTTTTTATCTGTTAGTGAAACTAACTAACACTATATCCTTTCCAGCTCATGTTTCAGTACATTTCCTACAGAGTTTAGCTTGAACGCAGATAACACATGACGTAAGTACTGGGGAAAAATGAGAAAACATTGAATTTTTGATGTGAAAAGAGTGGGAATTCTCAGGAATGCCTACAGAAGATGACAGGAACATCTCAGAAACCTCTAAATAAGGAAGAATGTACTAAACCAAGGATGCTCAGGTGTCTCAGTCTAGAAGATGCAATATGTACTTTTCTCCAGAATAATGTACATGACCACTGACACTATTTTGGGCTGTATTAAAATGTTGTATCATTTGAGTTAACATTTTTTTCAGCCATAAAATTCATACACTCATTATGGGATCACAGCAGCATCACAAAATAGCATCTATAAGAGGTTTCTATCAGTTTTTCACAGTCAATGATTTTAATTTTGACTTCTACATATTATGTACTATCTGTAACTATATAATAAGGATTTGACAGTGTAAATATCACTCATGTTGACCAACAGAGGTATTTGGAAATATGCATTAGAAGTAAAACTGCCAGAAAGTCTTATAGAAAACAAAAGAAAAATAAAGGACAAGGAAATGAAGGGTTTTGAAAGTTCAAATTAAATCTGCAGTCTTGGTTTGACAGAATGAATGCTTGTGTGTGTGTATTTCTGCACACACAACAATGATTTTTTTTCTGTTGTTTGAATAGCAAAATGAAAGCAAATAATTTTTATTACAGACAAGCCAATGGGGTATGCAGTTCAGATATAGGAATTTCAGACTCTAACCAAGTCCCCACTGTGAATCTGGCACTGGCAGAGGTGTGACATGAAGTTTTTAACCTATGTGAAAAAATACTGTACAGCTGTAGGTTGAGAAAGTAATTTTCTATATTCAGGAGAGAGATTCCCATCTTGCCAAGATTGTGTCTTAAATCTAGCAATGCCAGCAGCCACTGGTACAAAAAAACCCCAAAACTGGTAAATTAGATCACATGTTTATGTCAAATTCAAACCTTTGTCATACATCATATTCAAAAAATCATATTAATTTGTGTGTCACTTCAACCTTTTATATGCTGCACACATATATATCTCTGAAACAATTTACACAACAAAAGCTCTCTACCATTCAAAAATATCAGTGGGTTATGTGTGAAAGCTCACCTGCACCCACAAAGGAGAGCAGGAAGATAATGAGAAGTCAGAGGAGCTCCTCCAAGGCCCATCACCAGCCATCCATCCGGCAAAGGCCTGTCTCCACATCCAGAGGAGAGCAGGAGTATGACAGTCTGGGTCCCAGTGACCAGGCACACCCGAGGGAGTGACAACAAGAGCCAGCCCTTGGGCTTGGACCAGTGCTCAGCGCCTTACGCCTGTGGTACAGCTTCTGGAGCAAGCGCAAGCGGGCAAGACAAAGCTGTAACTGGAAAATGCTCCAGAGGGCATCATAACAATTCAGAAGTATTCAGACAAAATTCAGTGCCCATGAGCATTCCTGGGTTTATTTTACTATCAAAGATGTAATCAGAAACTGCACATAAGAAATTCCCTAAAGGAAGTAGTGGTCACTGTGAGAAGGGCAGGTATTGGCTCAGCAATGGCCTCCCTGTTGTCAGAATTTAGCAAATATATATAGGCACGTTCTCACCACCCAAACCTGAGGGTCATATTCTGATTTGATAATGTTGTATACCCAGTCTGTCTTCACAAAATCACATAGGACATTTAATATTACTGCGGAGACTGCAAGACAAGGAAGGATCAGACTCTAAATCCACAATCAGGAAATATTTTAGAAGTACCTTATTTAGGGAATGCAGTAAATCCTTTAGGCAATTTGAGAGTTATGTAGAATATAAAATACAATGAATGGGTTTCAAGGTAACAAATCTGGCAAAAAGACAAAATGTGTTATTTTGAATGATTGCTACTTGATGAGACTATAATAAAATCTCCAGCTCCATCCTATTAGACTAAGCAGGAAGGTCAAATATGCGACGGAGATTGGATTGACATGAAGCAGTTAGCAAAAGGATCAGCAGTACCAATTCTGCCTTTAGTTTTGTGACATTTGTTGCATTATATTTAAGCTGTGCAAAAAGATTAAATTGTTACAACAGAAAAAGAAGAAAAAAGAAATCTCTATATCTATACACAATAGTTGGAATAAAATGTAATATGCTGCACTGGAAAAAGGATGCAATAAATTAATATGGAGTATTCAAATTAAAAATAAATTAAATAGAAAAAATATCAGCCTCCATTCAAAGATGGAATTGGTGCCTACTGTACCTGGATTCCAGGCTGAAGCCAATGAGAGCTGAGATTCCAGGGCTGGTGGGCAAAACAATTATGACCCACACTCTTGAGCTTGCCTTCATAATGACAAGGAGCTAAACCAACTGCTTAGGAAAATAATTATTATCTCTTGGAGCAGATGAAGTATCCCAAATCCAGTCTATGCTGTTGCCCAAGAAAACTGACAGCCACCATGCCAAAATAGGTAAAAAGAACCAAGTGGGAAAATTTACACAGAAATAAGAAAGCAACAGTGATGAATAGGGTTAAGAAGGAAACAAACAAACAAACAAAGAAAAAAGAAGAGTTTTAAAAGAGAAGGAAATTCAGTCTGAACTCTATCTGTAAGCTACCCAAACCTCCTTATGAACTTCTTGACATGCATATGCTGGCTTTGCACTATAAGCATGCATTAGCTGGGTGACAAATGCACAAGGGTATTGTATTTATGGTACACGAAAGCATAAGAAAAAATACGTCCTACGAAAGAACACGCATTTGAGAATATTTTTAAAAGCTGAAACAATCTTCAAAAATGCTGTATTTTCTTCTGTTTTTATCTATTTTTAAACATCTAAATATATTCAATCCCACATTTTTATGTTGATGTTTTAGTAGATGTTTCTACAAAGCAGAAAGGTGCTCCAGAAGTTTGTTTTCAGAGGTAGACTGGCAGAAATTACAAGCAGATGGAATAGCACTAGCTTTACATGATATATATATGTCACCAGATTTTAAAAGGTATGAATGCTTTGGAAGCCTTGAGATAATTACTGGAACAAAGATTTTTTTTTTTTTTAAATTATGATCATTCTAAAATGAACCCTCTCTCTCTTTTAAACAGCAGGATTTCTCTAATACTGTACATGCTTTTATAATTACTTTACTTCAATGTAATACTTTAATGAAGACCAGTTTAATTAAATTAAATTTCTCCCTAGTGGCAACTCAATCAAAATGCATTCTACCCTCATTATGTTATCCGTAGGAGTCCAACATTGTAAGTGCTATAAGAAAAGCTGGTTTTAATGAGAATGGTCATGACGTATTATACTTGAGAGTCAAGTTACAGAAACTTTAAATGTCATATAAAGAAGAACTATATATTAAGATGAGAGGGTAGACATTTCTGTGCTAATTGGTTCTGTTTAATATTGTCATTTAAATGATAATGTTATTTATTACTTATTTATGATAAGCATTTACTTCGAATGTTATACTGCATTCAGGTTTCAGTGATTAAACTTTTACAGATAAATATTTGTCTCTTTCTTAATGATTAGGATAGCAATCGCTGACGTTTATTCTGAAATTACATTTATCATCATCTCCTGCAGAGCTGTTTAACAGTGGCACATCAGTAACATTTACAAGGACTCTAATTTTAAAAAGTTTTTTTTAGAGATGTGTATGGTATACATTCTGGTAATACTAAGTATCTCTGTAAACTGGATATCCATAGTAGACTTTCTAAAATATCATTTTTCCAGCTGCTAATCTCTGGTTTTAGTTAATGAATGTGTTTAGTAACCATAAAAGGTAGCCAGAAGTTAAATCACAGAATGGGTTAAGGTTGGAAGGCACCACAGTGGGTTATCCAGTCCCAACCTCTCTGCTCAAGAAGTGTCATCCTAGAGCACACAGCACAGACATTTCTTGAATATCTCCAGTGAGGGAGGGACACTCTACAACCTCTCAGGACAATCTGTTCCAGTGCTTGGTCACCCAAATAATAGAGAAGTTCTTCCTCCTATTCAGGTGGAACTTGCTGTGCATCAGTTTCTGCCTCTTGTCCTTTTGTTCAACACCAATGAGCAGAGCCTGGCTCCGTCCTCTTGGCATCGTCCCTTCAGATACTGACAGACATTGATGATCACCTCTCAAACATTTCTTCTTGAGGCTGAACAGGCCCAATTATCTCAGCTTATCCTTGTAAGAGGGATGGTCCAGTCCCTTAATCATCTTTGTTGTCCTAGGCTGGACTCTCTGTAGGTTCTCCATGTCTTTCTTGTCCTGAGGAGACCAGAATTGGACACAGCACTCCAGAGGTGGCCTCATCACAAGGGCTGAGTGGAAGGGCAGGATCACATTCCTCGACCTGCTGGAATGCTCTTCCTAATGCACCCCATGACACCACTGACCTTCTTGGCCACAAAGTCACACTGCTGGCTCATGGACAGCCTGTCCATGGTGTCCACCAGAACCCCAGGACCTTCTCCATTCTTAACAGCTCAGCCCCAGCCTGTCTGGTGCCTGGGGTTATTCCTCTCCTGCTGCAGGACCCTGCAGCTGCCTTTGCTGAATTTCAGCTGGTTCCTCTCTGCCCATCTCTCCAACCTGCCAAGGTCCCTCTGAAGGGCTGCACAGCCCTCTGGGGTATTGGCCACTCCTCCCAGCTTTGTGTCATCAGTGACCTTGCTGAGGAGGCATCTGCCCCTTCATGAAATCACTGATGAACAATCGAAACATTTAGCAATTCAGAAAACCTTTAACCTTGGGGAATACCTCTAGTGAAGGGCCTCCAACTAGACCCTGCGCCACTGATTACAACCCTGTGGGATCTGTCATTCAAACAGTTCTCAATCCACCTCACTCTTCAGCCCACACCTCCCAGAAGACCAGGTAATGTAAGCCTTGAGTATGGAGTACTCCTTTCCATACAGATCCATGAAACTGGCTGCAGTGTCTCTAAACTATATCAACAGATTTTTCTTGTCAGGAAACTTTGCTGCTATCAAGGTATCACATTAAGTCCAAAAGAACACCTGCTGAATATCAAAGTGCACCAGGTCAAATTAAGGCAATTTTAGACATAAGGAAAATAACTTGGAAGAAATCATCAAGAAATAGACTGTGCTTGGCATCAGCTCAGTCTGCATTACAGCCACGGAACATCTCTGCACCAATGCTTGAAGGGGACAGCACCTGTCCACAAGTGATCTTCTACTGTAAGGGAACAAACTGAAGCAGAATGCTTATTCAAACATCTTCAAAAAATACCTCAAAACTGACCAGCCTCTTACTATAAAACACAAGCAAAACAGAGTATTTCCTGAATCACTAAACCGTCACAGGATCACAATGAACTATAGCTTCAACCTTGTAGACTTTCTGAAATTTAGATGTATACAATATATGTCACATATACACAACATATATACACAACATATATATAACAACAGATACATGTATATGTACATATATACATTATATATTAATTAATACATATAATATAAATAATTAATACAATATATTTTTAATATTACTATGGTGTTTAAAGTAACAGTTTTGTATATATATTTCTATGTAATTTGCTTTGGCCTTTCCGCATTTCTTAATTAGCAACCAAATTTTTCAGAATTTATGTTGAACCAGTTACAACTCTGGACATTTGATAGCTTTGAAAAGCTGGCCCTAGAAAAAAGCCACGCACAAACTTCAGATAGACAGCTTTCAAAAATTTCTGCCTCAGCCCAGTGATTAAATACTAGGATAAAAATTTACTAGGTAATATGAAGTACCTTATTTTAAATGAAAAAAAAGATATCTCCTAAGGATTTTACCTGCTGTAAAATTTATGAATCTCCTTAACTGGTTACTAGATTATTTTACATGGGATTATGTCAACAGGGGATTGAATCTAATTCTGGTATCAGAAGGACAAAAAGTAAAAATTGTAAGCAGGTTTTTGAGGAAGTTCTTATCTGTGGAAAAAAAAAAGGAGACGCAAATTCGGGATTAATTCCTATAGACTTGCCTAGCTTAGACTTGTAGAAATTTGTAAAGGCTCAGTAAATGCCATCTTTTCATTGTAAGTCTCCTTGGTTGTTTTTAACCTGCTGATAAAGTTGTAGGTGCTTCTGCAGTAGATTCTGTATTTCACTCACTGACAACCTTCCCATCTTTTTTCATTTTTGCAGTGACAGATTTGAGAAGAATCAGTTGGATTTAATTTCTCTGCTGCTGAGTTTAAAGTGCTGCTGCTATATTCTGTGTATTCTATGTAGACACGATGTGTTCTTCCTTCCTCTGTTTCTTTATGGTTAATTTTATGTTTGCAGTTCATTAATCCCAGTCTACTGATCTTTGCACATTTCTTTTGTTCATTTGCAATCCCAAACTATTTTTTGGTATCTGTTCACCAATTTTCTCTCAGCTGTTTCTTTCTTTCTCATCTGTTTTCTTAAGTTAGTGGCCCTCAGATGTTATCCACCTTATGATTACACAGAGACAGGTAGGAAGGTGAGAAAAAAGAAATTCTCAGATAACACACACACACAGAGGACAATCTTTTAACATGAATTTAGAAGTAGCAGAATATGACAGCTCAGAATATGACAGGACTAAGTAACAATGTAATTCTTTCACAGAAGCATATACCTTACATTAGAAGCATTAGAATTTGACTTATTTTCTTTTGGAGACTAAGCAAATTTTAATTTCTGTATCATACATAAACTGAGTTTTAAATAAAAAAATTTAAAATCTCATTTCAATTTGACAAATTGCAAAAAAATTCAATGCTACTATCCTAAGAACATGTAAATAGTATTATATAGTATGCTTTTAGGACTACATTTAAAATTAACTGCATGTTTATAACATTATTCTCCCCTGATTTATCATTCTAGTAAATTGGCATACTCAATATTTATTCCAATCATATCTCAATTATGCTCTTAAGATAAGTGGAATGGAATACAAATAATTGAGCCATTGCTGAAACTCACTGACCAGCTTAGTAAGCAAATCTGATCTTGGAACGGACTAGATATTAAAATGCAATACAAAGTAACCAGTTTGCAGACTTAATTGCTATAAACTACTACTACATGAGAAATATGCTTACAATGAATGTGTTTTAAGAAAGCAATTGTAAAGTGAAGGGTGAAGGAAATCAATTATTAACTGCAATGTAATCTTCATGCAGACATCTTGAATGCTTTGCAGTTATACTAAGCCCACTATAATAAAATACAGCTATAATATTATTCCAGTTGGGGTTATTTTTATTTTTGTTTGGTCCTTCTGGCAGTGCTGCTTAATGCATTACTGCTTTATTTATCTCTTCCTTTAACAAAGGAAAAAAAAAGAGGTATTAGAAATATTTGACAAGCACTAAGACTACTTGGTATCAGGAATATCTCTTTCCTGCAGAGTTGCTTTATAGTCTTTGTGTGGCCAAGGTATCATATTCTAAAAAAGCTTCCCTAAGTGGTAGTTCCTCAAAAATTTAGTGATGTGTTATTGTTGACATAATTTACTGGAATTTCTCTCTGGCATTTTGTCTGTGGTGCAGATGTGGTGCATTTTTTTTTTCTTACTAAATATGGAACTGTTTGGCTAGAGAATTATTGTATATATATTTTCTAGTCTAGTATTAAAAATAAATTTTTAAAAGGAGCTAATAATACTATTGGACTTGTCCATAGGACATAATACCAATACACACTCCAGGCACTGAAAATATTTCTCTCTTGTACAGTCTTCATAAAAGGGATACATATTTTGTATTTGCCTCTCTACTAAGACCATAAAACCTCATTCAACGAGAAGCAAAAAGGTGAAACTTTCATTTTTGCTGTTGAACAACTGGTCAACTCCACACATTTTTCTCCTAATTTTATGTAATTTTCAGGGAAGAAATGAGGCTAACTGTCCACGTGATCTTCTACAGCTTATAAGCAGGCTAAAAATGAATGAATTTTAATGAGAAAAGCAACTGCTGGTCCTCAACCTGACAAGAGTCTATATCAAATATCAAATCCTGCTTCACAATCAGGCATATAAACTCTAGTCCTGAGCATTAACTGCTTTGCACTGCGAACCTTGATCTCTTGTGTCATCTAGTATAAAAAGCAGCTTGTGGTAATGATTGTTAACAGTGCATTTCCCTTTCACTAGAATAAACACATAATAATTAGACAATAAACTTTTATGTCTTTCTGAAATTTGGCATTTACAGAGAGTTGAAAAAAAAAATGCTGATGGGATACAAGGCTGTCAGAAGCAAAAAATTGTACAAAAGATTCCAAGAAGATTCAAGGATGATACAAGTACATGTACACTTTAGAACTCTGTGTCTGAAGGTTTATTTTCTAAACGAAGGGTTCTTTGCAGGTAACAAGCTTTTTGAAACAACAGAGGAAGACAATTAGGACAGAACTATTTTGTCACAAATCAATAAGCAACAATTACACAAAGTAGAAACATGAAGCTAAAAGATGGATCAAGAATGCCATCGAGGCACATCGTGTACCACATTGTAAGATGTATCATTGAAAGCAAACATTGAAAATGCTAACTCGAACACAGTCAACAAAAGAAATAAGAAAACTAATACCTAGCAAAGTAGGCAAAATGGCCCTCATAGTCAAGTGACACAATTACCCTGACTCATAGCCAGCTATGTTCTTGTATGGAACACAAAGAAGAAAAATATACTACCATCACAAAATACTAAAACATCATTGCAGCAGCTGTAATGCCTACCCAGATACCTTTTTCATATTCATTAAGGACTACAGAAATCACATCCTTTCTTCAGATGGTGAATAAATACCACAATTTCTTGTGATAAATTAATCACAAGAAATTGTGATAAAAAATATCACACAATCTATTGCAAGTATATCTACATTCTAAAAATTTATATTCTGTCATGAAACTTAGTTCAAAGCTATTACTGCATTAAATATAGTTTAGTTGTATTAGAATATGAAAGAAAAAGATAAATAAATATTGTTGATAAACAAGTAGAAATAAATAAGGGTTTGAAATTTGCTTCTCTGATATGCAGACTTTATGAGAGAGTAGGAAGAACATGAAGATAGTGAGTGACAGGACAGAAATAACACTAATGGAGAATTTCTTCCTTTTTCTGATACAATTTTATTCTATGATTTTTTTTTAAAAACACACAATTATGATTTACAAGCATTGGAAATTCTTACCCCCTGTCCTCTAAACAAACTGTTCAAATCTTTTTCCATAATGTCTCAAATCTCTTTACCCAGAGTGCTTCACATTAGACCTGCTAGCAGTAAATTCCCTTTCCATCCAGTCTTCTCAGAAAAATCTTACCAGCAGTGCACTTGATCATCAGGCATTCTCAAATGACCGAGTGTCAGGAAATTAACAAGACCCTTGTCTGATTTCTATGACAAGGCTTTATAGATGCCTTTACTTATGGGAGGCATTTCTTGACTTTTAGATAAAATCACTTTTACAGATTTAATTGTTAAGTTTTCTACATTAAAACAACTTTGATGGCTCCTGTTCAAAACTGAAGTTGTTGAGAGCATGCAATAGAAATTACTCCCTCCTATTTTATAAGGGACAGTTATCCCATCACAGTTATCTAAGAGACCACAGAACAAACATATATCCACTTTCTGTACTGATGAAATTTTAAAAAAATTGTTTTGTAAAATCATTATGACACATGGTCATAATAATATATAGATCACAAGCAAAAGAAAACCGATTAGAAGATGGTTATTGTCAAAAGCCTTTAAACTGTTCAGAGTGTGTTCTTTTGCAGTACTGGTGTAGCCTTTTGCTATATTGCAATGTTACTATAAATGTGACAAGAAATTGCTTTTCATGTACTTTCTTAGCAAAAAATATATCAAGTTCTTTAAGTGATATGGAATTGGTTAATTGCAATCAAGCCAGAAAATATTTCAGTACATTTTTTATACTCTCCAATTTAAAAAAAGAGCAACTAAATATCATATAAAGAATAGAGAATACTAGTAAAAAATATCACAAAATCTGTACACTTGATCAGCTTTACAATCAAGAATAGTATTTCATTGTCTAATCTATGGCAACAATGAAATTTTACCAACATAAGGAAGTTGGAAGTACTTTGGTACAGCTTTAAAGTTAAATATGCTTAGATGGATTTTATGATCATTATGCCTAATTAGGATGAAAGGGTTCACTCTTGCTGTTTTAGGACTTGGCTACTTTGAGGCAGTCTAACCTCTGGTGCTTTAGTCTGAGATTTATTCCTGAAGTGACTGATGGAGATAAGAGCAAAAGTCAGTCATATTTTAAGTGTGTAACCTCTTATTTATGGTTTTCTCTCATAGCACTCTCTCTCCAGTTTTACAGCCTCAAACTTTTCCTTTCTTGCCAGCATAATATTTATAACAGACTTGTGTCAGTCTCACAGGCCTATGGCTTCCTTGCAATAGACCATCCGAGTCACCCTGGAAATGACAAATCTCACGGATTTCGGGCACTAGGGCTGCAAAAGTCACTTTGGGAACTGGCACCACTAACTGCTAGAAAAACAAACAAAATTCCAAAATAAAAACCTGTCGTTAGCTATTCTGTCCTTCTATACAGAAAGGTAGGTTGCAGCTGGACATCCCATGGTTCTGGAGCAAAGGCACTAATTTTCTTGTGAATGGAGCTTCTGGAGAGCTCCACACACACACATACACCACCCTCACCTCATCCCAGGAGACACTGTTTGCCTTCTGGTATCCTCCTAACAAAGTAGGTTTTGCCACACTCTTCCAAGGGTACAGTGTATGGGAATAAGTGACAACCATTATCAAGGCATTTTGATCAGAAAGCATGTTAACTATAAAACCAGAAAGACGGTGACATTCCTGTTTTGTAAAAGGTGACAATTAAAACAAAAAAGAAATACAAGGAGGAAACTGAGAGGAGGCATGAGAGGAAAACTGAAGTCCTCTAGTCTGGTCTTACGACCTGTTGCAAAAAGCATGCAAATATATGTGGTATCAGAACTACAGAAGAAAAAAATAAATTTTTATACAAAATTTTTTACACAAAATAAAAAATACTCAAAATACTTTTCTAATAGTCCATGCACATCAGGAAGTCATAGTTCTTACTATCTGAAAATAAATAAATAAATAAATAAATAATCTATGCTTAATCCAGTAGCACAGGCTTGGAAAAAAGAAAAAAAAGAAAAGGAATACAGAGAAATCAATGTAAGCATATTAATTTCAATTCCAGTCTCCTGATGAGGGTAGCTCTCAAATACATCTCACCACACACGGGGAGACTGAATGCTGATGAATAGTACATATATTTTCCAGCTTCAAGTAAATAATTTATCTCTGCAATTACAAGTCAGCAAAGATACTGAATGATTTTTAACATATGACTTTTGACGTTTTTTTCAGGATAAGAGAAGCACTTTTTCTGCAATAAACAGTTGCTAGTAAGATCAGGGTTTTTTGCAACTTTGATAATATTGAAACAAATAATAACTGGGTACTCTTTAATGTATAATTATTGTAGTGGACACATTTTTACAGAGATTATATTAAAAAAATTAAAATTAAATTGCAATGTTGTGCTGGAATAAAAACAAGACAGTAAGTTAAATTATAAAATTCAGGTTGTTTCCTTTTGATTTTATGTAGGGAAAAGAATCTTCCCGTATGCCTCACAAGAAAAAGGTAACCCAGCTTGTTTTCATTGAGAGATAGGAAGAGAAAACAAAGTGAATCTGCCTGAGTAATACTGATCTTTCCTAAGATTTAAACCCTTTGAGAAAAAAGAAAGATATATTTATCCTTAAATTCACTTAATTCTATGCATTCAAGTGCATTCTTTGCATCCCAAAGCACAGCTGATAATCAGATATATTTTTTACTTTGAGGTGATGTAAGTGAATTTTGGTTACATATTTAACACCTCCATTCTATAATAGCAACTCATGGCCTTCTAAATAAAAGAAACCCCGCCTCAGCATTGTTAAACAAGTTCAAACACTGGCACAGGAACAGTTAAATAAAAAAAACTAAAAATATGCAAAATATTAATATTGCTATGTCATATAAACTACAGATGCTTGAGTTATACCTATGACTTCTTGGGAAAAGGTGATTTTTTACCACATTGGACGATTTTTAAATCCCATTTCCTATTGTTTGGTTAGTTTTCTTTTTTTTGAGAAGTATGAAGGAGGAGTTTTTGAAGATACATTCATCTCAAGCATGTAATATAAGAAATTCCAAAACTATGATAAAGAGCTGTTCAGCTGTTCTGAAGTAGATAACAGCTATTTTTGCCCTTGGAAGCATCCCTTCTCTTTGCTAAATACATGTAGAGATTTTTTTTAATAGACTCCAAAAGATTTTACATATATTAAATTTAAGACCACAATCAGCATTCTTTATGTCTGCGTTTACTTTGCATTTCACATCATACTGAAGAATAATTACAAATGACTGAAGCTAATTTTCTTTCTTTCCTAAGTTGCTGTTTCACACTTTTAAGGAACTGCTAAATTACATGCAGGAGGTTTATTAGTATTTCAATACTACATATTAAAACATATACAACAGTGTCATATGAGCATAGGGGGGTATTGCCATTTCTTGTAAAGTAACTAATCATTTAGCTATCTGCATAAGATATGGTTAGGTAGGTAAGAATAACAAACTTGAAATTTTAGAATAGGGTTTTTTTTTTGTCTCAAGATTATAAAAGATCCTTGCAAAAAGTGATATGAGAACTATTAATCACAACAGAAAATTGCTGGTTACCCTGAAACCCCTGTGTTTATTTTAACATATTAAGAAAATACACAATCATAATGAAATTAGTCAAGGAGTTGCAACCAGTCAATAGCCACTATTAATGCAGAATATATGAGTTTATGATCCTGTTCCATCGTTGTGGAAGACAGGGGATAATATGCCATAGGGCATGCAGATATATGCTGTGGAGATTAATTACAATTATTTAGGAGTAGGTTTTGTAAATTATCCAATGCAGAAATCAAAGTAAATATATGTATTGTCTAAAAAATAACTGTTCCAGAGATCTGAATAGATATAATCCCAAATTTTATATAGGCAGAATTAAACTGACAATGTAGGCTTGCTAAAACTCTATTACAGCTACAGAATAATGGCTACAGAAATCATAATTACAGAATTTAATATATAAAAGTTGTATTGTCCTCTACAGACAAATACATACAGGACAAGAGCAGAAATATAATAATAGTTTTAATGTTATCACTGATACAAAAACTGTTCCTAAGGCTAAGAATGATAAAAAATCTTTTAGTTATGGCCTGCATTTAAAGCTGTAATTTAAGATAAAATCTGATAGATATAGCTAAAACACACTTTAACAACAGACTACTAAACTACAGGAAAGCATGCACGTGAATCTGAAAAATGAGATTCCCAGATTTGATTCTGTTCCCAATTGCATTAGCAAAGCTGTTTTAAGTGGGCCTAAACTATGCCAGTGTTCTTCGCTTAGTGACTACTGACTAGGTATCCAGAAATATCTTATGCAAAGTAAATCAGTATCAGTCAAATCTACTCTGTATATAATAGCTTATCAAAATAACTAACACCTATTGNCCAATATTCATCATGTGGAAAAGTTTTGCTAAAACACTGAAGGGGAAATTTTGCCCTGATGCAGAAACACTTGTGCTGGGGGAAAAATATAGTTATTAAATCCCCAGGTTCAGGGCAGGCTTCTCTCTCTTGGTAAGGACCTGTCCTGCTCATCCAGACCTCTAGCTTACAAGGGAAATCAGTAGGAATCACACACATACATCTAGCAAGGTATTTTGCCCATAAATTCAATTGATCCATCTCTACTGACTACATCATAGATGAAGTAGTTCAACTCACCTACAAAATCCCATACACTAACAGAATAAATAATTTCAGTGTCTCCTTATAGTCCAAATGAATGGCAAGTACAAGTCTATTGTAGTAGGTAAGAAAACTGTAATAGAGAGAATTCTGTATGTATAACAACCATCAATTGTAGATATCATAATTATATGAAACATTTTCCCCTGGTTGAAAAATTACACATTAAGTTTTATACGTAGGTAACATTACAGACAGGAAAAGGATACAGCGCACAATATAATGTGTCTCCAAGTCATCACACTGAATGCAATTAAAAAATACAAGTAACACTCTATGCTTTCAATATAGTTCTTACAATGCATGAATTAAATTAAAATTTTGCATAATAATACCCTGGTTTCAGTTTGAGAAACATTGCGCTGTGGATCTGCAAAGACTTTGATGAATACCCTATTAAGATAACAGCCCAGTCAGCTGCAGTATTGTTTATAATCTTAATGGGTTTTAGACAGCAATGAAGGAGCAATAATTTTGTTCATTTCAAATAATGTAGCATTGAAGGGCATTCAAGGAAACAATTCTATTATTCATTTTTGCATCTCTTGGTGTATGATGATTACACCTCATTTTTATGTTCCATAAAATAATGTTAAAAAAACAGTCTGAGGCAATAACTTTTCTCATGATGTTTACTTACCTACAACACAGCTTCTCTATTATTTGAGTTTAAAGTTACATTTATGTGGAAAACCAAATTAAATTTACTAGGTAATATTTTGAGAGTTACTTAACTCTACCAAGTCTTTGTTTCCATTGACATAATCTAATCAGGACTGAACAAAATGCCTCTTTCACTGAGAATCTATCTGAATAAAGAATGAATAAGAAGTTGTAAGAATCCCAGGATTCAGGCATAACACTTTCTCCAAAGGAAAAATTCAGCTATCCAACTGTGCAAAATTCTGTTGGAGCCACTTGTCTTTGGTTTTGCAGAACTCGTCTCCAAATTTTCTAAAGGACAGAGAGCTCACAATTGACTTTATTTCTACAGGAGGGCATTTTTCAGAGGTCTTACCTTTTAAAATATTGTATTGATAGACAGCTTGCATATCAGTACAGAGAAATACTTTTAAGATAACACATGCAATTGCATTAACCTGTTATGTTAGAAGACATTTTTTTCCTGTAGTTTCTTTTTGTGCTCTGAAAAACTTGTTTTATTGATGCCAACATGACTTATGTCATTAATATAAGTACATCAGGAACGTAGTTTTTATTCTAACTTTAATCCAATAAGCAACATGAGCAAATAGGATACACCTATAAATTTTTGTAGGCACTTTATGCACAAATCATAAAGCTTTTCCCCAGTATGATCTGGAAAAAGTAATTATTTTGTTTAAAACTCATTTCCTTATTTTTATTTTTTTGTGGATTATTAAACTTTAATTCTGGGAGTCGATTCTTATTTAAAAAATTTTAAAATAAAATTTGATAGAAGCTGAGTTGTGTGGGGGTTTTTTCCTTAGATTTTTCTTTCCTTCTTTTTTGGAAAGTTTTCTTATTACCATTTAGTATATTAGCTTGGTCATATTTTCTGCCCTTTCACACTGAAGCAGAATGCCAAGTAAACAGTATTACTTACTGGCAAAGGTTTTCAGAGAGTGTAATTAAAAGTTTGTCTCCATTTTTATATTTAGCTTTTCCTGGCATTTGACTAATTTTGCAGCATATGGTAGGTTTGTTTGTTACCTTGTGCTTAGTAATTAAAGCAGTACTTTAACAGAGACACACGAGAAATGTGTTCCATTTATATTTGAGGTGAAGGTATTTTTTCTGTAATCTACACATAATGAAAAGCATTTTTGAATTGAATTTTCAAATCTGGAGCTATCTAGATGGATTTATATAGCTGTATAATAATTCATTCTTTATTAAGAAAGGTATTAACAGATATTTTAGTTAGTGTTCCAAAAATATGGCCTACAGAAATAATTGACAATTTTTTTTTTCTAATATGTACTTCAGAGACTGACAAAATATCCTTTGGCACAAAGACTTCCAGATTTTAGAGAGTCTGTGTTCTTACGTAGCTGTTTAGTAATACAAAGTCCTCAATATTTGCCTTGAGAAAGATTTATGTCCATGGAAGGTAAGTTTCACATTGTCGGTATGTTTATTGGTAACATGCAGATAATTCGTGGCCATTTCTTCTGGAAATTTGAATCTAATTTTTTGTGCATAATAAAATGAATTCTCATGGTTAATTCTGTATGAATTAATACATACCATTACATATAGCAATATAATTAACAGTCCAGCTTAAATGTCTTTATTAATACAACACTAGCTACTTATCATTAAATTTGACCATTCCAGTACCTACTAAAAATAATGTTACTTTCTTTTTAATCTTCAATATTTATTGCCCATTTAATTGCCTGCCTTAAAGGAAAGATTTCTATGTTATAAAGTTATATAAAATGCACATTTTCAATAAAAATATACTTTCCTGTATTGTTGTTATTTCTTTTCTTTTCTATGACTTAGTATACAGTGAAAATCCAGTAAATTTTATCCAGTAATTTCAGGAGCCAAGGTTGATACTTAGTATCTGATGCACATATTGCCCTGTACCTAGCAAAGAATTTCAGAAATAAACAAAAAACCTTTACAAATATGTAAACATTAACAAATATGTAAAGTATCTCTGATGGGACCCAGTGACAGTGAGATTGGAACCTTGAATGAAGTTAGCTTGGTATGACAAAAATGAATTTTACTAGGATGTACAGAAGATAAATTACTCTCAGCACAGGAAGGATGGATTTCTTCATTAACTGTACGAACAACAGGAGAAATGATATACTACCTTACAAGACAGAACAGACTTATTTGATAGTATCTGAAAACCCTTCATAGATTATACACAAAACCAGTAATGACACTTCCAATGCACTGAAATAACAGGTTACATGTAGGGAGAGCTCAATCAGGATTTTACTGTTGTCATCCCTCTTGCCAGGCTAACAAATACAACCTAATAAAATTATATTTGCCTGCTCAGATTTCTAGGACAAGTATGTCAGCCATCTTTTAGACTTTTACTACAGGATAGTAACAAATCTCTTACTACAGTTATGAATGATAGCCATAATTACTTTATGTGAAACTAAAAATACATTATCCTATATAAAAGTTGAAAGCAAGAAAATAGAAAAGAACATAGAAACCTTTTGCTTTTGTATGCATCCATTCTAGAATAGGATGTAATCTCCAACACACAAACCTCACCATTGCCTCAAAGTCTGCAGGAAAATTTAAAGCCATTCATAAAAAGTTAAAGTGGTGTCTATACTGGGCTGCTTATTCTGTTTATTTTCCCAGATCTACCAGAGAGTATCCAGCTGCCCTGAGGTCAGATGCTTCACTCCTTACATTTTATTTCACAATAAAAATAAGAATATTTGTAGGTCCTTACACTACCAAAAGATCTACAGAACATTGGGTGTGTAGCCCCAGTGAGCCCCAAAAATGTTTATTTATAACTGTAGCAGCAGAACCTCCAAGTGCAGGGATTCTTTATGCTTCTGTGCTGCTTAAGGTAGCTCTAAATATTTGCAGTACAAGCATTAAATAATAACAGCTAGAATAAATATTGATGTATTGTTGTGTTGCAACAACTATAATCTTTCAAAGCAGAAGTAGCTGTCTCCCAGGAGAGGAGTGATTATAAGTAGCCAACCCACACCCTTGACTAAAGAGGTGTGTCAACTCTTCTTGTTTTTAAACATCGGCTTGCATGTGCAAAACCAAACTCATCCATCCCAAGAAAGCAGCACATGTAAGGGAAAAATTTAGTTCTGTTGCTTAAAAAATTAACAAGTCTGTTTATTTACAAACATATGTTCAAATATTCAGGAGTTGATGCAGAGGACTTGCTATGCAAACAAAATAGTTCAGGGACAAGATTTAGATAGCACATTTGCCACAGATCAAAGGTTTTCTAATACTACTTCTAAAATAGTATTTGTACATAATTCTATTTTACCAGGTTCCTGTGCTTAGTCCTGGGAGCTTTTAAGTCGTTTGGAATATGGATCACATATGTCTCTCTAGTAATGTCAGCACTGAAAGTGAAAACTTATTTGCTTTCAGCCTCACAACTAAGGCCTGGTGTTTATAGCAGTCAAATAATGGAACAGAACAGCAATGCCCACAAATTCCTCCAGTGACAGAAATTCCAATCTTTTTTCTAAAAAACTCCTTCATACAATATAGAAAGCACTATGACTGTGAACCTAGAGAAGGGGCTATGGAAAAAAGCACAGAAGATTGAGTACTAAATATTGAAGAAGCTCAAAAAATGACAAAAAATTCTGAAAGTAAATTATGACATACTGAAGGTATAAGTTCATCCCCACAAGGTGGTGAAAAAAATACTGCTAACCAGATAGAAATATTTAACCAGAGAATCACAGGCTAACTGAGACCTCAGTGACTGCTGGAAGTCATTACTGTCCTATGGCCCCATTTAGTGAGGGACACCAAGGGAAGGTTGCCCAGCACCATGGCCAGGCTGCTTTTGGACATCACCAAGGACAGAGGTGTCACCACTTCTCTGAACAGCTTATTCTAGTTCTCCACATAGATTTGCTTAATTTATTGACTTGTGAGGGCTATGTTACCCAGAGAAAAAACCTAGTTATGGCCTGTGAAACCATGTTAATTCAGGTCCTGACATAAGTCAGAAAACAAAGGCTAGTGACAGCTTAAGCTGCTACTTGTAAATTTAACTGCAGAGAAAACATCCATCAGGTAACCGAAGAACCAAAGAAAGACAGACTGTTCATCACTAAACCAGGCAGTTTGCATATTTAAGTACACAGTTTAAGTGCTCAGCACTTCTAAGGTTTTGAACTTGTAGTCAAAATGACATATGAAACCTAGTGATATTTTGCATATGTGTAGAAGGCATGCATTTCAGTTATGAAACTAACTTGAAATTCTTTCTAGTGCCTTGGTCCACTGCTCTTGTGCTTTCAATAGGTTACTGCTCACACTGCTCTTGTGCTTTCAATAGGTTACTGCTCACACCCTTCAAAAACTACAGCTTTCAGTAACTCTACATGGCCTCAAAAAATCATTGTTAAGGTAAAATTATGTTTTTTTACCATATGACATAAAAGGATGAAATTAGCAGTAGAAAAGGTAAAAACTTGGAACCCAAATTATACCTTGTAGACTTAATACATCACGGAAAACAAGCATAAGTACATCTTTCTTCTCAGGCTCTATTACAATGTATAATGCATGTATTTTCATGTGTTTCATTTCTTCCTTATTTTTTATATTGTCAGAAAGGATCACTGCATCCTGATTAACACATATTTCAAAGTGATGATTTTGCTTATTCCTACTTGCCATTAGACAGCTGAAAAAAAATGAGACAAAACATTTTTGCCTCTCAAAAATCTTGTTTCATATGAAAATGTGAAACTACAATTCTTTAGATCTTATTTTGAAAAACTCTGAGAAAAAAATAGTGAAAAATTAACTATGCATTATACAAGACATGAGAAACTACATTCCTTCAGTAGGTGAAAGTTCTCTTTTTAAGCCAAAAGGCACTGTAGTGGACATTTCCTGAAAAATTCACTTTGGGATCATGCAGAGCATCAGTCACGTGAGATGTACACACAGCAAGAGCCAACAGACAAAACATTTTTTCCTTTATTGATTCATCATTTCAGTGCACACCTATTTCCTTCTACACAAAAGCATGGTTTGAATGTATGATGAAGGCTGAGACTCTAATGTAAACAGAACATAAATATTAAGAACTCATTGAATTGAAGCTGCATTTACCACTCTTATCACCAGAAGCTAATGTCCTGTGTGTTGCAGTCACAGCTATGTGGTAAGGATATGGAATATAGCTACATCAATTGTAAGCACCACCCTCTGTTCTTAAGACAGAGATAGCAGTCAAACTTACCAAAGTTTAACAAAAAACAATCAAAGTATCTGGCAGTGTTTAAACAAATACAGAGCAAATTTTAAATACAGATTCTGAGGTAGTGAAGAAGAAAGTATTCACATGAATAATTAGAAAATACAATTGTGTTTTCACTGGAAGTATTGCTTCAGTGATTTCTAAGCAGGCACTGGGGCATGTTTAAATGACACAGAAAATATGCCTTTACTACAGAGTAAAACAAGCCTGGGTAAGTGTCAAAGGGAAGTAGAAGGTTCAAAACACCTTTACTGTGAAGAGAACTGAAAAATACAGTGGGAAAAAATCTTTGCCCTCAGCTAACAATAAATATGAATTTTTAAATAGCTTTGCACTCTTCTTCGGTCCAATCCGCTTCAAGACACCAGAATTCACCTCATCTGCCAGTTCAAAGGTTTATTTAGGAAAATGTTCAAGAGATTTGTGGCAAGTAATATCATAAATACCTAAAATAAAATGTATGGTTCACTAGTTTCTTTCTCAGATGGCTTCTTTTCCCAGGGTGACTTGAGGATCAGGGTATTTATTTCTTACAGACTCTTTCCTAACACAATTGAAAGGCATCCAAAAATCTTAGCTTGTATTTCTTTAATTATGCTTATTAGTGCACATAATTATCAACATGTATACACACATACATATATGAACTAATGCCCTCTAGCTAAGTCTGGCTATTTATTAATTTTGTAAATATATGATTAAACAAGAATTGTAGCATTCTGATCACTAAAGTAATAAAGGAGTGTCACTCTGCTTTTCATTCACTTACTTAAAACCCAACCTTTTATTGCCTCTTGCCATTATACAAATATGCAATTTTTTTGAATCGAACTAGGTGATCTTTAAAGTTCTTTCTAACCAAACTATTCCATGATTCTTTACTCGTACACTCAACTGAGACAAGAATATTTAGGAAAGACCACACTACAGATATATCCCTGTAGATTTATTGAAAACCTATTGGGGATATTATCAGTCAAATTTCTGAGTTCTCTCAACCATGTGCAGAGGAACTTCTTTTAATACTATATAATAATCTAACAGCCCAAGGAGCTAAATGAATTGTCACTGATTGTATTATTTGTATAGCTTTTGGCTTTATGAGTGTGTTTCTGTAACCACATGTGCACTGTGGGTGCAAAATGATAAGAGATTTATGCATCTCCCATTGTAGTCTGCAGGCAGATACAGTCTGCAGTACTGCATGAAAATCATTTTGAAGTGAACTGAAAACCAGTATACCAAGAAGAAAACTGACTACCATATAAACTCACACTACACAGTACTTGCATTGTTCCCCTCTACAGAAAACACAGATAACAATTGTGAAGTATATGTGTGAAATTCTGACAATTAGAAACTCCAAGAAGCTGTACAGGAAAGAGTCTTTTGAGAGTATTTATGAACTAACAGACATCCCTTCTCAAAGTGATAGAGAACTGAAAAGTTGCCTGTTGATGAATTAAGCAATATGCTTTGCCAAGGTACTTATCCTTGACATATGCTGTGTCATACTGCATGATAAAGTAAGCTTCACCTATCTGTCTTATGACTCATATCTATTTAGCACTCACAAAAATAATTTGTTAGCAAAAAATTATGGATGAGTATGCGTTAGAGAATACATGTGTGACCCTCAAAGGATGAGGGTTTCTTAAATTCTCAGAGAATTTTATTCCCATAACCATACTTTCAATACTATAGATCTCAGTTCTCGTCTTCTGATTTGATCAAGAAAAAAGCCATCAGATAAAGAGCTTGTTACCAGGGTTGAGATTTTCAGAATAATATTGCATTTGGTACAAAAATATACCCTAAGGAGTATGCATTGTGCATTCTCTCTTCTGCCAAACTCACAGTATGAGTAGGAGTATCTCCATTCTGGAGCTCTGGGACTTGGTTCCCAGTCTGATGTCTAAAAAGTTGTCATCAAACTGTTTTTTTCAGGGCAGATACAAAGTCTTTGTTCTCCTTTGCTTTTTCACAGTATTGCAACTTGCTACTTTAGTCTTTGTTTTTCGTTAAATATACATTTTTGCACAGTTTCCACCTGGTTTCAAATCAATTGCACAAGCACCAACCACATTTGTCGGTCCAGTGGCACACACATGTTCATACCAACAGCTTGGTGTTCCTGAGTTCAGGTGGCAAAGAGTTCTATGAACACCAACCTGACACACAGGTGGATGTAAATCGGATTTTTTTTTTGCCTTTCCCTTTTAGTGTCAGAACATTTTAATCTCCTGTGGTTTTGAAATTATAAACCTAGCAGTCAAAGATTAAGTAAGAGCTTCCATGAGCTCACACTGTTCTAATACTGCAGTGAATACAACATCAACAGGCACTGATGAAAAGCTAGTATGCAGTATAATTAATCCTAAATACAAAGACATTTATTTCAGTGATATGGATAAATGATATATACATTCTATTGTAAAAAGTTAACTACGTTCCTTAACTTCTATTTTACTCCCTGCTCCATAAACCACTGCTTTTCATAGAAAAAATACTATTGTTTAGGTTTACATTATTACTATTTTCCATACATGACAAATTAATGTTACTGCTAACTTGAAATATTGATAGGAAGGTTAGGTTCCAAAAAAGGAACAAAGTAAGGATTTAAATCCTTATTGGTTACAGCATTCATTAATCAGTGGTAATTTACATTAATATAAAAACATTGATCCTTCTCTGAGGGCCCTCTGAGTAATTTCATCCTCCAGCAGACATTATGAGCTACATTAAGAACTGGCATTTCAACAAATGAGAATAGCTTAACGTTAAGAGAAATATCTATTTAATGACCAAATAGAAAATTATTTATTTCTTTATATTGCAGTACCTAATGATATTTAAATTTTCAAGGATTCCCTCAAAAATTCCACTGAAGAAAAAGCTCTAGTTACATTTATGGCAAATAAAGACATCACATTTCTCAGGTCATATTTTTCATGTTATTTTATAAAATCTTTCTCCTGAATATGTGTTTTCATTGCATTAAAGTATAGTATCAAATAATAATTTCTCCAAAAGAGTAGCTACCAGAAAGAGCTATATCCACATTTGATTATTGAAATGACAGACTGAGCCATTTTTATTCTAACAGGCAGGATTACCTCAATGTTCTTCCCATTTTGTTACCTTCTAAAAATTATCTGTTAGGAGAAGCTGGCAGAAACTAGATGTAAACCTCTCTGATTAATTGCCAGCAGTATTGCCCAGAGTGCTCTCTATAAATTTAAGTTTTCACCTACGCAGAGACAAAAAAAATTGAGATCTAAAAGAAGAAATAAAAGTTCTAATGAGGGAAAGCTGGGACACCTTAAAAACTTTACTGCATACAGACATGGTAACAAGCCAAGACAGAAATGATGAGTGGTTAAATTGGGAGAAAAAATTTGGTCTATTTACTTGTGTCACATAGCCAGTGCAAGCCTATAAAATACAGTGATAATACTTGTCCTCTATGTATCTCAGGTTTTATTTCTCTATAATGTATTGACCACTACAACATGGGTATGATATTCGAAAAAGGAGAAAGGCAAGAAATAAAAATATCTGATTAGTAATTAACCTCAAGTAAATCAAGTGGACTTGTGTAAAAAAAAAAAAAGAAAAAAAAATACATTTCACCTGTTCTTCAGATCACACCTTAAAAATAAAAAATACTCAGCTCAATTTTCTGGAAGATGTTTCAGAGTTCTGTTTTTCTGTACACTCCATCTTGTCAGACTTCATTTAAAAGTACAATCAGCATTTAACAAAACATTAAAATAGTAACCCGAATCCCTAAATCGAATACTATTATGTTTTAAGTGCAGTTTCCTTCATAATTTTGAAACACATCATGAATTATAAATCTATTTTGCATATTCAATGTGAGACACCGTTATTCAGATAATATTATAATCACCATCATTTGACCAAATAAATTGGAAAACAAGGCAATTGAGAAAAGCCGTCACTGTAACACAAAATACCTTATCTGCAATAAGCCCTGGTCTGTAGGAAAGAAAACTAGATTTTGGCAGTTGGAAGACTATGCCAAGTAGGAGGAACGATGAAATGAGCATCTGGCTGTGATCAATGTCAAAGACCCAGATTATACAGAAGAAATTATTTCTACAGTGCACCTAAGATTTTAATACTGTCTTGAAGAATAACAAAGTAGTGAGATGCAAAACCACCACAAATAATGCCCTGAACTATCATCTTCAGGAAATAGCATAAAATCAGGGAATATAACAAGGATCAGCAGAAGAAACATATGGGAAAGACTCTTCTATGGACATATATAAAATCTGTTTAAATCTTACCTAACCACTGGCGTGCCTTTTTGTCATAAAGCAAATTTATACTACGTTCTGTTTTTCTGTGATGGGACATCTCACTCTGTATTTCCTTTGTTCTGCCATGGTAATCCAAAAAAATTCTTTACTGTCAATTTAGGTATTCTCTTGCTTCCTGTAGAACTCACCAGCTGGTGAGTCATTTCAAAGCACTCCTCTGCCACTAGTGAGGACCAACTCAGGGGTAAGTGATGGTTATCCTCACTTGGTGATTCACTTTGGCACCCTACTTGGCAAGAAAACAGAGTGGAATCTGACACACTGCATAAAAATATCTACTTCCAACTGAAATAGCAGCACATGCTAAGAGAAGTTTGCCAATGGAAACTGAAACAAATGAAGACTATGATTTAAAAAAAAAAAAAAAAAGCAGACACAGAAAGCTTCAGGACATTTTCTGCACCAAAAGACTATACTGGAACAGAAAGAACACCATTCACTATTTTGAAACTTCTGAAATTTTAAGGCTGAAAGGTGTAAGAGGTTAAAGGGGTTTTTTTGCTTAATTTGCAGTCTGCGTAAGGAATATCTTCAGATACACTCAGTTTAGTGCATGACCTTTAGAAACCTTAATTAATTTGGGCATATGTTTCAGCCAGTAATAACAACTCTCTAAATGTATTTACTTACATGATTTGGTTTTTATTTTGCTATCATTAATTTTACTAATTCAACGGAAGTAAAAAGAAATCACTATGACTGCATAAAAACAGTTGAGAACGTAAACAGTCCTTCCTTACATCAAAAAGAAAAAGTTTTCTTCTTAGGAAATTATAATATAGGTACTAATGGAAATATGATTGCCAATCAGGCTGATTGAAACTCTAAGAATGATCAGAGAAAGATTGTAAGAAGTATTCAGTAAAAGAGTTTTACAAACATAGACATGGTAGGCATGCAGAAAAATAAAGAACAATTGAGGAAGCAACCAAAAGCCTGTCAGTGAAAGGGAGAGATGCAATTATCAGAATGGGAGAGAGTCAACACAAGCACAGAAACAGGAAAACTCATCACCCATTAGTAAATTTATCCCTGAATTAATAAATAAGGAAGTGACTGAATTTGGGTGATATGGAACACAACATCTCCGCTCACTGAATTCATAATCAAAAGAGAAAATACTGACTATATTGTCAATGTAACCTTTGAGGAAAAATGGACAGAGGAATATTTCTAATGATGGAACATTTTCAGTCATTATATCAGAAGCTCTCAAAGGCATTAGACATCATTCCTACTAGCAATTAATTAGAAAGAATAAGGGACCAATGGTTTGTTAGTTTTAATTTTTCAGAGAAAAGTAGCATCACCTCTCTGTTTCAGTTAGATTTTTATACTTATTATAAATAATTCCACAAAGTTGTATAACATCATGCCATAACATAATCTGATCATTTCTTCTATTGATCTCTTAAACAGTTTGAACACTTTTGATAACCCTATTTCACTCTGTTTTCGGGGTCCATTATGGTTTTGGGTTCTATATCATATTCATAAATTGCATAACTGCTATGGCTTCTATAGGGAATACACTTGATTGTTCTAGATGAGGTCTGTTAACTACATGTTTCCCTCTTTTTCCCCAAGTTCAGAGCATGTTTTTACAATCTTTGTTTTAGGTATTCAAAACAGTTTTTTCTTTCCTGTTGTACTTTCTAAGGTATTGTTAGGTGTTTCTGTAAGCGGTACAAGTTGCATGTCTTTATTTTTTTTTCTATTGACTGTAATCACATCCTTCTTTATATTCTTTGTATTCTTTTATTTACTTTCAATTCTATACACCTCAGTAAGAAAGACAACTTCCAAAAATCTTTTTCAAATCAGCCATATAATAGGGTGGTTAAAAGACTGCCTAGAACATCTTGTTTACTGCTGACCATGTATGGCAAAGCTAAATTGTTTGATAAGCAGAAAGTCTAAGTCTCCAGGAAGGTTTCAGTACATCAAAATTTTAGCACCCCAATCCAAAAGTAAACTTGAAATGACCAATTACTGATGGAAAAGAAAGCCCTATCAAATACTGGAATGCAATAAATACAAAAGAACAACTTCAAAATTTTCAGAAATTCTAGCAAAATAGGATACTAATTTCTAAGAAGATATACTTGCATGCCAATAAAGTTCTCTCCAAAAGAAGGCCTGCTGCTCTATCCACTTATGCTAGGACTGAAGCTGGTCTGCAGTGATTAATTTGAACTAAGTAGAGTGTGTGCAGTATATGGCTCACGTATTGACCCATAGCACTCTCAGGCCCCTCTGAGAATGGTAGGTCTAGTGGTTCCAGGGCTGATGTGTGAAATGTTATAACAAACCAGAAATCGATGCAGAGTGCACAGCAAATAGGCACAGTCAATGAGCTATTCATTACCTTTTGTAAACCTCCAGTATAATTGGCATGTGGTCAATTTATAAACTGTAATCAACTGAGGCTTTATTTAATGTCTTATATACAAAAAGAGCAAAAAGCTTCATGTTTTCATGTTTTATGTAGTCTTAAGAACATCAATCTGGAGAGGTAAGTAATTAGACATCCAAATGCACCCTCTATCAAAAAAAAAAAAAAAAAATCACACTTGTCTGATCTCTAAGAGAAGCTTTTTGGTAAACATCTCAGTACTGCACCAGCAAAGATAGTTTTTGGGTGTGGTACTTAGATTTTTTTTTCTGATCAATAATTAAAACCTAAATCTCAGATGCATTTTTAAAATAAATTGTTGCCTTCAGGACAGCAATTTTTCCTACCAAAAGAGGGCACAGAGGAGGCACATATTTAATAATTAATGTTTATCCTAATTTACTTACTGATAGAAACCTTTTTATCATAAAACTAATTAAAGTTGGTAAATGACAAAGTTAACCTTTTCATTTCAAATTGAAACCAAAACCCAAACCCCATAATCACATTATGTGATACTAAACGCTTGGAAAGCTCCTAAAAAGAATCAGTCCCTAAATTATGACTACCCTCAGTAGAGAGCACCAACACCAATTTGATTTATTTCAAATTCCTGAATATAAAGAACAAGTAGCAAAATAGGGAAGCTTGTATTAGAAAATTTAGAGGAGATTTATTTGTTTTACCATTCACCCATAAGCAGATGGATTTTAGGCATCTAGACAACTTGTCCCTCTTTTTTTTTTTTAGTTTGGTTCAGTTCACCATGCTTGGCTCCCAGAACGCCTAGGTAAGTTTTCAATTATTTCAAGTTTTCTGATGGAGTCCTACACAACCCCTTTCCTCCCTTCAGTGAACTTTCGTGTCCTGCATGGTCAGCAGATGTGAAGGATTTAAGTATCTTACAACACAGTTCATCTAAGGGAACGTTTACACAGTTTTTCTAGTGTATTCATTCACGCGCTGTGCCAAAGGAAACCACGGAGTGTTATCACATTGCAGAGCCTAAGATATCATACTTCATTTCATTGCTGGGTTAATTGCAACCATCTGGTTTCATGGCTCAGTGCACAAGCAGAATGGACTTCTTTCTGCCCGAAAAATTAGACAAGTAAAGCTGAAAATGTCTATGTGGGCATTGCCTTCAAGTGACAGCTTCTCCCCATGTAAGCTCATGGGTAAGAGTGAAATAGAGGAAATTAAATGTTGTGAAAGGAAAGCCAAAGAAGGCTGAGCAACTTACACATACACACAAACCCATTAAGATCATATTTGAATTACAAAGATAAAGAAAATTTATACTTGATTCCTATCTAGTTCTGTCCAGGTTGAGTAGTTATATTAGTAGAATATTTCTTTTCTTATTTGAGTTGAATACCATGTCCATTTGCTCTGACACTGTATTATGGATAACTATAGCCTATCATGCTTAGACTAATCAGAGAAGAAACATGATTGGAGATGAGAGTTACCTAAGCCATAGTGTATATACAGTAGCTCAGTTTAGAGAAACCAACTGCATACATAGCTACTCTCAAACTTTTTTAACTATGTGATTTGCGTATCTACACAAAATTAATAATCAATACTTTATTTAAAAAATTA
Source organism: Dicaeum eximium (assembly GCA_013396995.1). Lineage (NCBI taxonomy): Eukaryota > Metazoa > Chordata > Aves > Passeriformes > Dicaeidae > Dicaeum > Dicaeum eximium. The sequence goes on from VWZP01001888.1 coordinate 220,618, forward strand.
AATTACTTCAGCTACTGCTGACATGACTTCGGAGTACATGTATGATGTGCCAATGATGACAACTATGTTATAAAACAAAGATCTAATTTAATTACTGGCTGTTACATGTGGAAAATTTGTTGATTACATTGTTATATTAAGTTAATAAATAGAGCAATCTGCCTGTTACAGTCATTCACTCTATGGTTACCTATTTGTCTATCAGCCCATGTAATTGTTACTAGCTTAATTTTTAAGAAATAAAGGAACTGGCTGCACATCTAGGTTATACAAACTGCAAATTAACATGTTTGTCATAAATAAACACATAACACATTTTCTATTACAGCTTTATTAGTGTTTTGAGCAATATTTAGTTCAGCAGTTCTTAAGCAGGAAATAAGAAGAGTACTAAATGGTAGACTATCTTCTCTCAAAAAGATTTACGATTCAGCTATAACATGAGTCTTGCTGAATCAGTCAAGGCAGTTTTTTTTTTTTCCCTAGAGAATTTACTCATCTAAATTGTTGCTTTCTGAAAACAATTGGAAGACCTGAATATAATTCCATTATTTGCTAGTATGTTCAGCAAAAATCAAGAGAGATACACGTTAAAGACTGGCTGGATGGCCTGATCCAGAAAGTGCTGCTGAAAGGTGCTGAATCTAGTTGCCATGTGCTCATTAGTGGCATCCCCCAGGACTCAGCCCTGTTTAATATCTTTGTCAATGAACTGGATGCAGGAATTGAGTGCACCATCACCTAAGTTTGCAGACAACATCAAGCTGGGTGGGAGTGTTGATCTGCTAGAGGGTGGAAAGGCTCTAAAGAGGGATCTGGACAGGCTGAACTGATGGGACAAGGCCAAGTGCCAGGCCCTGCCCTTGGGTCACAACAACCCCATTCATCAGCACACCTTACTTTCCTCTCCTAACCACCACTGCTGTTGCAGTAAAAACTCAACTTTGATGTACCATCCACCCCAGGTTCATCATTAAATAGCACCCAAAACATTCCCTGATACTAGACGCTGAAGGAAAACCAGGAGTGTGTCCAACACAAGAGTACAGGAAGAGACAGAAAGGTAGAGAACATGAGAGCTGCTGAAGACTTTGGCACTGCGGAAATCCTCTGAAACTACAGTACCTCTTTGAAGGTGTTCAAAGATTTTTATTTCCTGATGAAGGCAAGTTCAGCTGCTGAAATAATAATTTGAAAAAAATATAGGTATATTTTACTTAATATTGCTGGGACATGGAAAACAAAATAGCCTGATAGTCTACCACTATGTGAAGGAAAGTAGACAAGACAACATAAAATGAAAAAATAATACCTATAATGAATGTAAATATTGAAAATACCATGGTATCACACAGAAAAGACAGTTTTGATGTAGCACACATACTCTAGGAACAGTTGCACACATGGACTGATATCGACATGGTATTATCTATGTCTTCAGAAGAATCAGACTGCCATCAGTTATTATTCTGACTATCCAAACACAGCATTTTTGGAGAATACTATGTTGCTATTGTAAAAATACCTGTCTTCAACTGGAAAAGTTAATAACATGACTACACCACAGCTCTCATATTTATTCATTTACCTTTTTTTTCAAGAAAGCATGAATTTATCCTACATTTCAATCTAACAGTTTTGTGGAAATGTGAAAGTCAAAATTATTTAAACAATGCTGAAAAATATGGATTATCAAACTTAGGAATGAAACTTGATCCTTATTTGATAATATCCATTTACATGATGAGGCATTTAAAAGCTGAAGCATTGCTTGTTGAAACAATATGTTTACAATCAGGTTATCTGATGAGGCTCCATTAATGCTGATTCTAACACTATCAGAAACATTTCTGACAACAAGAAGAAAACAACAACATAAAAAGGTTGGTTACAGAAAAGCTACATGGATAAAGTATTTGCCAGGGCAAAAAAAAAAAAAAAACAAACCAGCATAAATTTAAATTTAAAAGTTAAAAAGTCACCCTAGGACAGACATGAAAGATAACAGTACCTCTTGAAGGTCCACCTCACTATTACAAAATGATGACAAGATGAAGAGAATGATATAAGACAATATTAAATCTCTATTTAGTTTCCCCACAGTAGATAGCCTTGTAAGTCAGTAACTAAAGTGCCACCACCCCTTATAACAAGCCAGAGTTTTGTGTTACAGGAACAGTTGATGTTTCCAAAACAGTCACGAAGTTATAAAATTCTAATTACTCCTATAATCAACTCTCTCCCTGACTCTCCAAGCCACCAGCCTCAGGACCAAAAAAAGCAGTGGAGCCCTGAGCATAACACAGAGATGATGGACAGATACCGGAAAGTGGTTTAAAATGGCGTTACCAGAAATAAGCTGTAAAAACAAAATAATTTGTATTATAATAATCTAGAATCTTTGTCAATGGGTTAATACTTTTCTGTTTAGATTGTTAAGATCTGTAATTAGACTAAAACCTCTTGGTTACACATGTAAATCTCACTTTGAGTCAAAAAAATCTGCAAATTGTATTGCAACTTCTTCTAGGATATAATTAGGATGTAAAAAAAAATGGTTTATTTTCAGGGAAAACCTGTTCAATTTACACAGCTCAACTCAGGATTTAATCAGCTTTCTGATTTATTAATGAGAAATAATGAACTAACAATCAATTAATTTTGCATTCATTATTAACTAAAACACACAAAGTACAACAGCAGACACTTACAAAATGTTGATAAACACCTCCTAATTTCTAAAACTGTTCTCTACCCAATCCCACAAAGTTCCAAGGGCACTCACACCACAGAATTATGGGAACATAGACAGCATATGGTTTACAAGCACAATATTGTCCCCTGGGAGGGCAGGCTGCCCAATGGACACAAACCCTGTGTGAGAGAGAGAAGAGCTCGAGCTTTGTGTGGAGCTGTGCCTCTCCCCACAGGCTGCTAATCCACATTTTGGTGGGAAAGCACCAACGGAGGATGCACACAACCTCTGAGGTGTCAGCCCCCACTTGTTTCATCTCATAGTGCCATGATGCAAGGCTTGCAGCAGGAAGGAGGTTCAGCTGCAAGGTATCTCCCCGCGTGACAAAGGTTTTCTTTTAACATACTTATTTTAAAGCAGACTCCTTCATTTCAGAAATCTCTTCAGAGTTTCCTGGTTAGCATTTAAGCAAACACCCCCTCAGACAGTTTTGGATGTTCCCCTCCACACCCACATCCTTGTCTTAACATTTGTTGTCAAGGGTGGGCTGTGCTGGCATCCCTACAGTAACAGATTAGGGGATGGTGGTGTAGGCAATTAAAGACTTCAAATTTAGTGCAGAAAGAAAGGGAAAAGAACTCAAATACATACAGAAGAGGTCATGGGCAAAGAAGTGAAATAGATAGTATCAGAGGAGCTTAACAGAGATGTACAAAGACCAAGTAGAAGACCACTCAAGCTAAAAAGTAGCAGATATATCAGAGACTGAAGTGACAAAGGAGACCTGTGCAAAGACTACCCAATACTGTTGAATTATGTATTTTATGGTAAATTGCTCTGGGAGTCTTAATTACTCTAAGTTATTTGATATCCTGTTGCAGGCTAGTTAAATGGAATGCCTTTTGGTAGATTCCACATTTGTTTTGGGTATGAAATTATGTTAACACCATAGGCAACAATCTCCTTTTGCTCAGAACTTATGTAACCTATGTGTCCTTGTGCAAAAGATTCTTTTTAACTGTAAGATCAAGTTTTATTAACCATTATCTGAGACTGCTACAACCTTATTAATTTCATTTCTTAGAATGATCATTGATTCTGAAAGGAACAATGACTAGTATTAAAATTACCACAGAAAGGACTCAGTTACAGGGAGTGTAATAAACTAAGAAAACAATCATAAACTTAAGCTGAGGCATTCACATATAAATCACATTCTGTTTATATTCTTGTTAATGAAGTTGGCTGATGATTGCCTTATTCACAAACTTAAAGACATTCAGAAATTTAAATTGCTCAATGCTACTAGTTTTGAACTGGAGGATCTTCAGTATAGCTAGATAAATAAATTCCTTCACTAAATGTTACTTCCTTCACTATTTGGTTACTATTTTATTCAGGTGCTTTGAATTCCTGTTGAATTTCTTTGAAAAGCTTGATGGAGATAAAAAACAGTTTTCTGAAGAGTAAAAAGATAATCATTATGTTGGCTCTACTTTCAGTTTGAAATTTTGTCTAAGGTACAGATAAAGTATATTATTTTCTACAGAAAAATACTTTCTGGCAAACATCTGTATCAAAGTTCTGTAAAACGTTTCAGAAGAATAAAATAATGCAAGTCATAACTTCACAATGAAGTCTCATCAACACACTTGCAAAAATAAATGCTCTTTAATGGCAAAATGCAACTTCTGTGAAACAAAACAAAACTTCTATTGTGAGATCACCACACATCCAAAAGCATGAGCCTGGAAGATCTGTCAAAGATCTGAATTCCTATCAGACAGAAGAAATAATGCAAGAAAAAATGCAGTTCTACAGAATTCATTGCTCCCTGCTAGGGTAATGTATTCATCCACCATACACAGCACACAAAAAAATGGCTGTAACCATACTTAATACATGGAATTCAAAAGTTAAAGTAGTAATCATGGATTTATACAATGGTGAAATATGTACTCGAGATAATACTTCGGAAATTCTGTGTGCTCGATCTTAAGTTTCATTACTTAAATGATTCAGTAGGTTTCCTTTCTTTTCTTAGAAATAATGTAATAAATGCCTTTTATTTGTACATGTTATCAAGCAGCTAACTTGAATAGCATAATTGATTCCGTAAGTAGTTACACCAGTCTTAAACGGAAGTTATCATTCTGTGTCACATCCCAAAGTGATGGGAAACCTCCTAAAACCTTGGTACTAGCATAGGCATATTAAAATGGGGTAGCAATATGAACCTATGTGCATATATATTCAAGGCATCATCCTTTAGAAATCTATTAAGGTCTAAAATTATTTTAATTTTAGGAAGCTGGATAAAATCCACATTATCTTTCCCATTGAATAGTATTAAAAATAGCTGTAATCTCTTAGCATTGATTTTAAGTTGCAAATACACATTCACTCAGTCTGAAATGGAATCTTGCTCTATAACCACAGTGCAGGACTTGAGAATTCATTTCACTGGTTTTCCAGTTTAATTGCAAACACCTTTTATTGTCACACATGTGTGTATATATATGTGCATGTATAGATGGATGGATGTTTATGTGCTTGTTCCAGCGTTAAGAAATTTGTCTTTACACAGTGACTCAAAACAATAGAAACCAGGAATTCTACATAAATAAATTTATTCAAAACAGCTAGAAGTAGTTTGGCACGGTAGATAATCTGTAACTATTATTTTCATAGCAACTGCCAAACAGACATCTAGATACAAGATGTTCTTGAAGATGTTCATTTATGAAAGAAAATACAGCAATTTCAAGAAGAAAAAATGCAATATTTTCTGAAGTACCTAAGTAGCTTACAAACTACTGGCCCTAGACTCTGTCTGTTCTGCAGCCTGGAGCCCATTATCTGTACATGCCTGCATGCTACAGCAGAAACTGTGGCCACGTATGTACTGCATTGATAAGTACCCTGCACACTACTTTTTGTCTTCAGTGAGGTGGCAGGCTGCACAGAGTTTTAGCCCATGTTGAAGCTGACAAATGTTGCTAAAGGTATGATGGCTTTTTAAAAAAATACCACACAGGCTTAAGTAACACAAGTGAGGTTCCAGGCAGAAGGCTCAACTTCCCAGATACAGATGGTGAGCAGAAAACCGAGGGGGTGTGACTGGCATATACCCTTTGAGTACACTCTAGGTGCATTCATACTTCAGAAATAAATGTTCTGATTAGTGTGAAGAGGAAAAACTGAAAAGTTTTGCTCAGATACCCCAGACTACAGAAAAGAGTTCTATGCAGAAATTACATAAGTTGCATAACTTTCAACCAAAGTTCAGTCTAGGTATCTGAGACAAGACAGCTCACACAAGATGAGAGAAAGTTTAACTCTATGCACTAATGACAAAGGAATGCCTCTGAACTCCTAGAAGCATTAAAGGCTCATTTTTCATAATGTTACTTATCATAATATGTCTTCTATTTTCTTCTATTCTCAAGCATAGAACCAAAAAATTGTAGATGGCTTGTGCTGGAGGGGAACTCGAAGATCCTCTAGTTCCAACCTACGTGCTATGGGCAGGGACACCTTCACTAAATCAGGTTGTTCAATGCCTCTCCAGCCTGGCTTTGAACACTTCCAGGTATTGGGCATCCACTTTCCTGAGCAACTCGTTCCAGTGCCCCACCACCCTGACAGCTTACAATTTCTTCCCAATTCAAACCTTTCTAATTCTAAATTTCTTTCCGTTTGAAGCCGTTCCTCCTTGTCCAATCACAGAAGCATAGAATTATTGAGATTTGGAAAAGACCTCCAAGATCATCTAGTTCAACCTTGGCAACTGAATCACAGAACCAGACGTCATGTCCAGTCATTTCTTAAACACCTCCAGGGGTTAATCAATGTTCAGTCGCAGTCTCGGCTGTCGAGATTACCTCAGACTGCTGTGGATGGCAGCTCTCAGTAGTTTTTTCTGTGTTCTGTATGTCTCTCCCAAACCCACACTTTCCACCAAGTAAAGAACTTCCTATAGGGATAGATATTTTCTAACACAAACATTAAAAAAGCTGAACCACAGAGGCTACAACAGCTTCAGTTTTAGTATTTTCTAATTTTGGAGTGCTTGACTTGAAGGCTTGATATTCTTTTAACTTTTCTTGGTTTTTTTCCTCTAACGTATTTGTGTCACAAAGACCAAAAGTATTACCTATAAATTATCCACCAGAGTTTTGTAATGATTTTCATTATGATGTTACACAGCAAATTATAAATATGGCACTATGAATTACCCAAATGATGAATGCATAATATGTCTTAATACTCTAACTTTTCAAGAAACCATAAAATTGACACAAAAATGAACCTAAATGAAGTTGGCATATTTGGCTAAATACACTATTTTAAAACATATTTATACCATACAAATAAGAATACTTGTGATAGTTTCAAGACTCTTTAAAATAATCAGCATGTTTTGTTTGTGTTTTCTTTGTGCTATTAAATGAAAAAATTTATTCACCATAAATTATATGCTTTTGACACAGTATCTGAAATCATCCACATTTGGAAGTGTGAATTCAGTTCTAAAGTTTTTCTGCTTTCTGTTGGAACGGGCTTTATATTTCAGAATCTCAGATTTCAAAACCAGACACACATTTTTAATCAGTTTACCTAATGTAGTAGCATGAAAATTAATACTTAACTGTGAATAAAAAAACCCAAAAAACCAAACCTGCTTTGTTTTCTACCAGATAACTTTCTGCAGCCATCTGCACAGAAGTTGAGTTACCAGAGATGTATCAGGAATATGACTCATTTCATTGTAACACCTTCACTTTACAAATACTAGCAGGAATATACACTTTCAGAGCAATGCAAATGTTAAGGAATTTTCACAACAAAATAAACATTACAAAAATTAAGCACCATTAAGCACTTGACTGATCTTTTAGTTCTCACCTGACATTTCTTCATATCATTGCAAGTGGCTAGAAGTAGAACAGAACAGACCTACAGCAACAACTCCATGTAAGTCAGACAAATACCTTGAGCTGGAATAAAGTGCACACACACACCCATGACTGAAGAGCCTGTGGTATTTTATAAAATGCTTTAATAGTTGCATCAGTGAAGAGAAGAAAATTAAGTTCAATGCCCCAGTGGTTCTCTAATGGCTAAAACCCATATAATATCCTTAGCTAAAATACACACAGCATATGATTTATTTTTTTTTAAGTTTTGAATTTTAGGATGGGTAAGTATTATTCATTGCCTTCCTGCAGTAGATTTTTATGTACAGTATATTCTACTGGCATTCACAGCTGGAATTTCCTAAAACAAGTGTAAGAAAATTCATTAGAGTGCTATCTTCTGGTTGAAGTAATTAAAGGGACATAGTGATAGAGTCACTCACACGGCAATGCAAAACCCAAAAATCACCATATTTTTAATGCAACCTCCCCTTATAGATGAAATACCATATTTCATTTCTAACCCAAGAAAGAAAATAATGTTCAATATTTTTAATTCAAATAATATTTCTAGCTCAAAATTTAATATACACACAGTTTCTACTTAATAAAAGCTGAGGTCTAGTGATCTCTTTCCAGTAATTACAATGTAACATAGGGTACAAGGAAAAAAAAAAATAATACCCTGGCCACAGTACGATTTCTAAGAATTTCCCGAACAGTTTCAAAAGACTGGCAAGGTCAAACTTGAGCTGCTCAAATTGTCCCAAGACTCCTGAGAAAATTTTGGTGTTTTCCAGGACAAGGCAGAAACTCTATTGCACACAGTTATAATTGTCAACTTTTTTCAGTTCAGAGAGTCCTCCAGTATCAGCACTGAACCTCTGGCTTTTGAGAACTGGACTATCTGCATGTGGGGCTAGAACACTTAATGTTAGCCCAAATCATGTACGAGACCCAAATGTATTGGAGAAAAGAAATGTATCAAAGAAAAGAAAAATAATAATAAAGTCCTGGTGCCTGCCCACTAGGGAGCATTTCCAAACCTTTTACAAAAAACATTTCAACTCTCTCACAGCATTAGCTACCTGAACAAATGAATGATCAGTGATATGTTATGAGTTTTATCAGCAGGTGCCCGTGAGAGGGAAAATGATTACCATTGAGTGCTATAGCAATCTCCTCATTGAAACAGTTTGTAGTAGTAAAGATTTATTAAGTGCTATTATTTCTTTTATTACTTCCTAAGTTCAGGGCATATACAGTGCATTTGGTAGCTGGTGTTTTAATTTCTGAGAATTTAATTTCTCCTGCCATGCAACAGGAGAGCAACTAGTGTCAACAGAAGGTTCACTGTGAAACAATAAAGCCATATATAAAGTTAGGTAAAGTAAAAAGCAAATGCTATACAGGTTCAATTTCATTAACTAAATTTGGAGTATGGTTTTGCATTTAATTTTCCTGTTTCCCTGTTCTTTACTTGTGAAATAGACTATCCCTTAGCCTCATAAGTAATGAGTTTATTAATGTTTATGTTTATTACAGAGTTACTAATGTTCATTAAGTACTCCAGAACTCGCATGACAACAGCCACACTTCTCCTATTAAGGAATTAATCATTTAGTATTCAGAGCATTCTTTACATAATAAACAAATATGACATGTTGACACAGTGTAAGCAGTGAAGGAAAGCAAAAACTGAGTAACGAATACTTTTTCCTGAAGTAAACATTGTAATTTCATACATAAATGGCATTCTGTACCTGGTTTAAAAAGGATTGTATTTAAAAACTGCTCTAATGCACATGCACTGGGGAGCTGAAATAAGGGTATTCACAAATTTAATTCTAGTAATTTCTCAGCCTGACTAAATTTATTTTAATAAAGCTGTTTATGTAGAAGATAGTAATATTTCTGAAGGTGTCTTTGATAAGCAGGCAGCACATTCTAACTGTCAGAACAAGCAGTGGCAAACCTTGGCAGAAACTGTTTCGGATTATGCTAAAATTAACAAAGCTTTATGTTATTTAGCTGTACAATATTGCAGACATAAGGAAAGAACGTCTTGAGAAATCTGTGTGAATTGTATAATCACAGCTGTCACTTAGTAACTCCAATAATTTCTTAAAATATTTAAAGAGAAGAAAGTACCTAACATATCATATAATGGCAATCATCAATAAATACTGATTTAATTCACATTAATCATTAAAAGGAGCAGTATCAATGTTACTATAAATATCAATATTAATCAGAGAAAATAAATTTTCAGAAGTTGCTAAGGGAAGTGCTCTCCTCCAATTTCTGACTCGTGGAATGGAGACAGATCTCTCTTGCATTGCCATGGTATTCTGCGGAGATAAATGGCCTAGCATTGTTGAATCCTACAGCAGAAAAAGGAGAAACCCAAATTTTCTTACCTCAGCTCATGAATTATAATGTTGCCTTTTTATTGCTTCTCATACTGCATTTTATTGCTGTCAGTGGTCTTTCAACACTCTGGTTTTATAAATTCTAGCATTATTGTCAAAACTATCTTTGTGGAAAAAAAACCACGAATGGACCAAAACTTGGCCTTGATGAAGAAGAGCATTTTGATTGTTCAGATGGGTAATAGTAATTAAGGACACTGATCCACTGAGAGTTGAAAATGTGGATGAAACACTGAGTATTCTATCCTAGAATATACCTAATGGATTTGTTTCAGAGTCTCATTTCCTGACATTCTTCATCCTGTGTGTGCTGATCCTGTGGGACTGAACTACTAATGCCATGACAGGATGAATATTCAGTCCAATCAATACAGACATACTGATTGGGGTTTGTATGCATGTAATAACACCACTTAAAAATAAGATGTAATGGGATAAAAAAATTCTTACTCAAAATCAACACATACACTACCTATTTCTGGTATAAACTACCTGTATCTGCCTCTATTTTCTAACACAGCAATTTTCCCACAAGTGAAAAAAATCTGGTATTTCTTTGAAAAATTTTTAAAAATTATGACTGGGAAAGGACTAACTAAGTTTCCCAGTGAAAATCAGGATAAGGTTTTAATGCAAAATATTATTTTCTCAGGACTCCATGTAAATTAACAATATCCTTATTACCACTACTAACAAATGACAAGAGATTTAATTATAGGACATATAGAGCAAAATCAAGCATTTAACTATGTTCCAATGAATAAGTAATAAAAAATACAAGTCTGCCTTTTCTCCTAATTACTGTAAAAACACACGTTTTTCCTTCTTTTCTCTTAGCCATGATCGTGCTAACATCTTGCATATTGTAATTGCAGTGGTAAGGAGCTTTATTTCAAACAAGTGCTATGAGCTGCTTATGATTTGTTTAGCTAAGCACTCCCAAACCTCTCTAATAGAACAGAATATAAGCCACAATTCTCTGACAAAGCAGTCAGTGAACTCTGAATAAACTTTCTTAATTATTATCTCCTAACTGTAGTACAAGAACATTATAAACTAAAACTGAGAACAAAGAACATTTAAAAAGCTACCAAATCATACAAATTGAATAGCTGTGAAATAAAAATACCTTAATCCCTTATACATATGTTGATAATTTGATCTCTCATAATATTGTCATCCACATGTCTTTACACTTTTATAGATAAAGCTTTTATTAACCTAATGATATAAAATTGCATAGAAAAAAATTCAAATATTTTATTCACTATTTCATTGATCCCAACAATTATTCTCTGTAAAGAAATAGGCATATGTATGTGCACTTCCTACTTTTACATTAAACTGTATTCCTTCATAGTTTTAACATTTAATAAACTGTTCAAAGATTATGTGAATCATAATTGTGGTTTTATGCCCTGTGCTGCTAATCATAAAGGTATTTTTATTTTACTATTCTTGTCTTTTATCTATGTGTGAGGTACTTTGAACTAATGCAATCTTATGAGATTAAAGATTAAATCAAACTCCATATTGGTAATAAAAATATTTTAAACTTCATATCAATCTAACTGAAAAGATGCAGTATACTAACATTTCAACAAAATATTTTTATTTGCAATGAAATAAAATTATCAAATATTAAAACCAGAACCATCATTTTAAAGCCTACCTAAAGAAATCTAGATAATTCAACAGCTATATATCTTAGTTCTATGATATATACCATATGAGTATATAAGCTCTGCAGTCACATATCTTAACTATGGGGCACATTATCTAATAGAAAGGAGTAAAGTTTAGATACTCAAAAACAGGGACTTGGGGAGGGATTGAGTAATAACAAAAACACATATCAAGTTCTCCCTCAAGGTTTTTTGTGATTCCTACTGTTAGCACAAAATCTAGCAGTGTTTCTGAAACATGTATTAATATTCTGCAGTATTTAACAGTATGCTTAAAGATAAGCTCATATTTAACTGTTTTAGTCAGTGAGATCAAGGGTAAAGAAAAGTTAAAAGCACTTTTTTAGAAGGAAGAAACAAACTGTACTGTAAAATCATTTTACAATGACAATCACAGAAAATTAATTCCCCATAAACTGCATCATTTCTCATACCCATATGTGGATTCTTTGCTATTCCAGAATGTCTGAAATGATAGTAGATGCCTAACTTCAAGGAGTTGAAGACACTGGATTTCTTTGTTTCATGGACATCAGTAAAAAAGGAACTACGGCCAAGTGCCTTCACTCAGCCCCTGCTCAGATTTTGGCAAATGCAGCTCATGCTGACATATGCTGGAAGCAGTGCCATTAGGTCAAACTGAGAGCACCATGTAGGCAGGACAGGTGGCCTGAAAGAGCTAAAAAGCCATAATGCAGCCATTATCACCTGCAGATTGCTGTCACCTGCGGCCATCATGTTTGCATATTTATTGTCTGGCAGTTTCCTCAGAATCTACTAGTTAACAGAAATGGTATAGATCGAATTTCAAAACTGAAAGGTATGAAATATCAGTTTACTCAAAAAAGTTTTTTAAGAAGCGGATCTAACAGCAGCTGGACTGCTGAACATTTCCAGCCTCCCAGTGTGAGGATGTGCCTGCATTGTGACAAAGGAGGATGAATCAGCACTCTCACTGTTGGCTAAGTAACAAACTTTTACTCACATGTGCATGAATTAAGAGCTATGTGTTATAAGTTACAAAACCTCATGAGTTAAGTGGTAAGTGAACTCATGAGAGAGACTAGTCTGGGCAAAGGGAATTGAGCCATTGTTTGCGCTTGTATTCCCTAATGAGCTCATAAAATATAGCCTAAATCACTGAGTACATTGTCCTATAAATTAGAGAGACTCAAACAATCTCTGACACCATGGTTTCAGGAGCACGTCTCCCAAGTGGCTAAGTTAGCAGCATGCACCTCACCAGTGGACAACAGCATGCACAGCTGTACCTACAAAACATTGAAGGATGGGTAAGCACAACTTTCTGCAAAGGTGCATTAACAGAAGGGCCAGGTTCAGCTATGGAAATAATTAAGGGCAGGGGCCCCACAAAAGTACAGGGAATGTGGGCCATGCCTGTCTCACTGGGGATGGACAGCCACTCATCTACCTTATTTGCTCACCATCAGCAGTCTACGCCCATGGTGCAGCTTACCAGAATTAGGAGGGCATGTGAAAGACATAACAACAGAAAGATCCTACACATTTTCTATAAATAGCCCACAGGGGCTTATCTGATGCAGAGGAGAGCATGCCAGCTGCTAGGAGAACGTGACAAGACAGCTGCAAGATGTCAATGACTATATCCACTATGCACACTCTACAGCCAGGAGTACCTCTTTAGCCTCTGGCTGAAAATAATTCTCATCTTTCTCTAATTACAAAACCCAACTTCCTTGAACAAAAAGTTCTCTGAGATGTATAAAACCTTCCTGTTGCAGGAAAATTAAATTAGTATTTCAGTGTGCCACTGGAGCAGAGGTAGATGAATTCATTGCACAGAAATAAGTTTTCAAATTGGTAAGGTTTTTCCCCCCCACTCACAACTTTAGAGTAATGATACACAAGGCAGACTTTTCTAGAGAACATTCAAATCCTGATTTTCACAGAGCTCAAAAGATAATCTCTCATTTATGTAGCAGTGTTAGTACTATTGGTAAACATAGTGGTATTTGTGCTAAAGATACTCTGTACCCTCTCAAACAGACAAATACAAATATATATGTATACAGTAAACACACACATACCTATACATAATACATTAAATTTCAAGATTGAAATAATTTTAGAGTGGACTCAATTTCTGAATGTTTCACACTGGTAATAGCATATTTTTGTTAGTGTTATCTTCATCTAATTTCTAGGATATATTCAGGAAGTACAGTTATTTTAAGTACCATCTTACTTTCAAAAGAGCTTACCAACAGTAACTCTGCCAAGAGTATCTGCTATGTATCCTTTTATCATGGTATTCCTTACTGCTGTTATAACCTTTGGATATTTAAAAAACTACAGATGATAAGCACTGCTGTAGGAATTATGCCTGTAATATGAAGACATACAGGAATACCACTTGCTGTTTTTAGAGAAACAGTGGCTACTGATGTAAGGTCTTTAAGCACAGAAAAGCCAAGATATGATAGTATTTGAAAAAAGAAACTCAATCAAAGCAGTATGAGATAAACAAGTTTGAGGAGATAGGGAACAGATGATAATACAAAATAGTAATAACACCATCACATGTAAGTTTTAGACCTTATAATAAACATGATCACTAGAGAACGGAAAGAAAGTATTTTTTCTGAAATAACTCCATACTGAAACTTGTTTTGAATTACTTAGGGAAGGAACTTTACTTGACAGCTGTTTAGACAACTATGGTAAAATAGTTGCCAACATTTGGACAATTATAAGTGACACTGTGCTAGTAGTGTGAGAAAGGTATAGGTGGCTTTATGTCCTGGTTTGGCTGGGATAAAAATAATCTTCTTGGGAGAGAGTTGTGCCTTGGATTCAGTCTGAGCATAACGTTGGTAACACGCTTAGCAGTACACACCTAGCAGTTGGTAACAGCTAAGCAGTACTTACCTTAAACCAAGGATTTTTCAGCATCTCGTACTCTGCCAGTGAGGAGGCACACAAGAAACCGGGAGGGAGCATAACCAGGACTATAGCAGAAAGACAGTAAAGCCACAACCAACACCTAAGAAGGCTTCAGGCATCTGCTCTTTATTGTTCCTCAGTACAACCTTTTCAACTCTTGATCTCACACACATTCCACCTGTGTGCCCTCTCCACCCTTCTGTGATTGGTCAGTGCCCCTCAGCACTCCCTGTCCCATCACCTTCAATACCAGGAACCTGTCTGACACAGCTGTAGCTCATCAGGGATGGGGCTCAGCCACAGCCCCACTCCCAATTAAGCAGAAAAGGCCTTGATACTGTGCAAGTGTTGCTCAGCAATAAAAGAAACATTTCTGTATTATTTGCACTGTTTCCAGCACAAATCCAAAACACAGCCCCATACCAGCCACTGTGAAGAAAGTTAACTCCACCCCAGCCAAAAAGTAGCAAACTTTAAAAGTGTGTTATCTTCACAATAGATTGTATCTCTTTTGAGGAAAAATGTTACCCTGATGAATATCTACCACTGTATTCTAATAAAATATTTTCTGTAATCAATCAAATGCTATGCTGTGGGATCAGTGGAGGTTAGTGAAACTTGTGTGACAGTTGTTATCTGCTTTTCTTCCTTGAAGGGAAAGAAACTATTTTAAATTTGCATAAATGTAACAACTTAAAATTTAGTAAAACTCCTATAATTCCCAGATTACATATGATATTAATATCTGTAATGTATTATATGATATGTAATCCCAGATTACAGACTGATATTGATAGTGAAGATAGCAAAGGGACACAACCACTATAAACTCTTCAATTTGGTACATATATCATTCAATAGCTACTGTGCTTCCAAAATACAATCAAAATTAGTTAATCTTGGATATTTTTATGCCCCTGTGCAATGTTCAGTAAGGATATGAATGAAAATAATAACATCTTGTTTTTCTGCTTCTATATGCCGGTTCCTCACCAAGTGACAGAAATAGCTCTGGACAGAGAAAGCCTCCATAATCCTCTCACATGTTGCAAATTATGATTCATCAAAACAAAATAATTCAGGCTGTAGTTCATCCCTGTTCCTGGACTTTCATGCAGAACAGATTTTTGAATGGTTTTGCTCAGATAAAACAGAAAATCCAGCACTTGCCAAAGCTTTCCAAACTTACAATGTGACCATAACAAACACAGTTTTAATACAAGAATTTTGAGGCTTGCATAAAAATCTGAGGGTGTTCCAATGAAGGATTTTTTTCAGACTAAGTTTTAAGGAAGTTCAGTATTTTATCTCTTGGAATAAATTGTAAACTTAAAGGAATTCAACGTCATTTTTTCACTTACCCAGGAGAAGTAATTGCTTCTCCTAAGCAATAAATGAAGCTACCTTAACTAAAAAAGAATAAAATGAAGCTAATTGCAAAGGCTCAAATTTAAAGCAACATAGTGTGTTTGAACAATCAAAATGATAATAGAACGAAAACGGGAGTGGATATTTGGAATAAGAATTGAACTGTGTAACTAAAAACAAAGAAGTACTGGACTTTAAATCCTGTGAATATCTATCCATGAAGTTAAAAGCTGCATAATGTCTTCAATTTCATTGAACAGTAAAAGCCACTAACATTTATTTTAATTATAACTTTATAGGTATCTAGTTCTGGTGTTTTAAAGGTTTTTCTAAACAGGCATAGTATTGGTTTATGTCATCATGATATTGGTTTGCTATCTGCTCCAAGAGTTAGGATAACTGTAATTGCCAGAGGGGTCTCATTTACATTCACCTAATCAGATATTAATGATGGTGGCACTTTACTTTGTAATAAGAGATCTGTAAATCTGTAAAGAACAAACAGAAATCAGATAAATCAAGAATATAAATGAGAAATGCTAGCACAATAATCCAGGCAGGCAAACATTTACTCCATTCACACTGAATATTCTAATGAATATCAATTTAGCATCCCGACTCTGTGATTTCCTAAATGTTAAGTAAATAGCATGATAGCACATTTGAAATTCTTGCTCCATTTCTCATTAACTTGACAGGGGACCTTTGGTCAAGTGAGGTCAACTAATTTTGGAACTAGACTTAGAATTTTTTATATTTTCAAGTATCCATGCTGATCAATTTTTCTCCAAGTTTTTCTCATTGTGTCAACAGAGTTAAACTGTGTGGGATAGAATACTAATTTTAAAATATAGAACAACTTTCAATTTCTGCAATGCAAAATAAATTGTACACAGCTCAGTTATTCTTGTGTGTTGTAAGTTATTCAACCCATTTCCCAATACGAAAATTCAAGAATACTACTGGTATATTCTACTCAATATTTTTGAGTAATAGCCGAAAAAGAAATGCACAACACAAGAATAAGATCCTTTATGACACGTAAATCTTACACTTTGACAAACAATAGAAGCAAAAAAAAATTAGAAATGCTTTTATTGACTAACAAATCTGTAAATGCCTAGTGAATTACTACTATGACAAGGTTTTGCACCTGTTTGCAAAAGTACACAGGTAAATCCAGTTATCCACTGAGTTTCTCATTTCAAAAGAATGCATTTGTTTTTTCCCCCAACAGATGTGGAATGAATAGGTTTACATCCTCACTGGAAAAGAAAAGGGGAAAGGGGAGGGACAAATTTATATATTAATATTACAGATTCTATAATCCACTATGGGCAATTTCCAAGATAGACTGGGAATGAAAATCTAGAAAAAGGGGACAGTCCTAAGAAAATAATGCAAAAGAAAGAAACATTATATGGAAAGTAACAAACAAAAACTGTTTTTAAGAGGAAGAGCAGCTTCAATAATAAGGTAAAAATTCAAATTCTATTCAGTACTGGCTACATTTTTTATAGTGGCTGCAGATAAACAAAGCAATAGCAATTTTTAATAAACATATAGCAATGCAATTGTGCGTGAATTTTTAACATAAAATGTATATTTTTTTCCCCAAAAAACTTTTTTTTTAGATGTCCAATATGTTACGATTTTTTTGTTGTTTTCTTTAGTTATGCCAAATTTGCCTAAGATATATTCTGGTTTCTACAAAGTAGAAAAAAGTTGATTTCTAAGCCACAGAACGTAGTAAGGAGAGAGACAATCAGCATAGAAATTTCTAAGGCAGGAAACATGACAACAGTTTTGATAGAAGTCTGGTAGAATAATCATATTCATTGTAAAGGAGTAATTATTAGAAAAAAGTTTTCAGAGTCGAAATCAAAAATTCTGGGTTTTTAACAGGATAAGACAAGGACATTTTGTCCCATTTAAGAGGGACAAAAATGTCACTGACAATACTTGTGGTATGTATTGCTGTGTAGGCTCTAAAGAGAATAAAAATCATAGCAATAAACTCGATTGCCTGATGTAAATTTTCTTCTCTTAAATTTGTGTAGCTAATTGGCCAAAACTATTGCTGCTATTAAGCTAAAAAGGAAATTGACTCTGAAACATTTCTTGACTACTGGAGAGCATCTGGAGTTAGGAAACTGAGGTCAGTTCCCTGGCTACAACTAATAATCTCTTTTGTCTCCTGTAAAATAGCTAATTTTCTGTTTCAAGTATTTTATCCATGATCTGCCAAAACTGACAAACTGCTCTGGGCTAACTAATAAAAACTAACAATAAAGAACTAGTAAGTAACTAAGGAATTTATTTCTATATCAAAATGATTACAGAAATTATTGTCATCTTAGACCTTTCCGGGGCAAAATTTGTTGCTCTATATGGAAAAAAAACATTAAATCAACACTGCCAAATTTAACTTCTGGTGCAAATCTGTGGTCACCGTGATTCTAAACTCTGGTTCTGAAAGAAGAGTATATTAAAAAAGAAAATTAAAGGCTCAAAATTCCCTTAAAATGCTTAAAATCAAGGTGGAATTATATAGATTTATGATGAAAATTAATAGAATTCCTCACACGTTTTTCTCAGCAACCTGACAGAGAGCCACAGAATCAGATTCATGGAGTGATTTGGGCTGGAAGGGACCTTTCAAGATCATTTTAAGTCCAATCCCCCTGCCATAGGCAGGACATCTTTCTCTAGATCAGGATGCTCAAAGCTCCATCCAACCTGAGCAGTTCCAAAGATGGAGCAACCTAAGCAACCTAAGAATTTGTGGCTGAAGAGAGACAACAAAATTTTCTTGAAATGACGGAATTAATTAATCTTTCTTCGACATCCTCTCAAAAATGGACACTGAGAAAGTTACTTGGACACTTGGTGTTACTTTTAAGAGGCCGAGGATATGAAAACAAAAGACAGGAAAATACCCTGATGTTTTTCAAGAGGAGAGGATGGGCACCTAGAACAATTTGATATTGAAAGTTTAGCTACCTTCATCTATAAAACCACTGGAATTTGAGGATAAGTCTGTAATTCAAAGAAGCCCAGAAGCTCTTACAAAAATTGCTGAGGCATTTGTTAAATATGTAACAACTTTAACTGAACCTTGAAAAAGCATCACATAAAATTAATGCTAACTGACACATCAAGGATGTATTTCTGATTCTGTTTTGATAAATAAAATAAGAGACAACAGCTTGATGATGGCAGCTGATAACTGGACAGGCCTGTGTAATAGGTGAAAAAAAAATAAACAATGTTTTAATATTTCTACTTGAAGCTAATAAGTAAAAGATTTAATTACTGAATATTGCATTGACCTAATATTTAAGTCATCAAGGAACTGGAAAAAGCAATGAGAATGAGCAAACAATAGATTCCAGGTGAAACAAGAAAAGATGAAATACCATATTTAGGAAGCCACACTACCAGGCTTCCGAAATAAAGGCAGAAACCTTAGCAGTTTGGTTCAGACTTTATAATTTGGAGATGCTTGGAGACTAGAGGGGTGAAAGAACAAAACACAATTGTTTTGAAAATAAATGTTCTAATAATACATTTTCTCTAACTAAATTATTTTTAAGATACTTCCAAAAATTTGAATTTTATTCTTGGATTATTTCTTTCACTTGGTAGTTTCACAAAATGAGTTTCATCACAGCTTTCTTATCTTATATTGCTATAAAGTATATTGGAAGTACTGAGAAGCTTTTCCTTAAGTAGTTCTCTGAAGAAAGAGTTTATGTTTGTACAACTGCTATGTTCAAACCACAAGGAAAATTAACTCTATTATTTTATTCCCCTGGGAGCAAGAGCTCCTATTCCTCCCTCATGTCCTTGCTTTCAACACTTTATAATGAAGACGCCAAAGCCACATAGTTTTCTGTATTATGTGAGTGAAATCCCTCAAAATGCATCAATAATCTGGGATTATTTAAAACATACAAATAGTGAAAATATAGAACTTGCTATTTTTAAGAAATATTATGTATATATATATATATATATATGTATGTTACATAATACAATGTATCCAAGTAATGAGAAAATAAAGGCAAATAAGGTATAAAACTCCATACAGAGGTGAAGCAGTAAATATGTAATGATACAGATGTAGTTGAGTAGAACTCTGTCACAGACCTGATCACTTTGGCTGCCCCCCTCTGCCATGTTCTGTACCTTTGATTGCTCCCAGTGACCTTTGCAGCTTTGAATCACCCAAGTTGCAAACATACTGGAACAAATTTGTTTTCCTCGTGTTTCTGAAGCTCTATGCTAATACACCATATACAAATAAAATGCTTGACCCATAAAGGAATCGGCAGGAAACCTGAAATGAAGGCATTAGCCAGCATTTCATGCTCCTTAGTGATACCATTTTAAATATTTTAGACAGCCTATAAATAATTAAAACCTCACCACAGCAAATTATGTCCTATTATGCAAATAAATAGCCTCCTCCCTGGTTCCATTAAAGATTCTAAAAGACAAGCTGAGCAGTTTAAACATGGCAAAATACTGCAGTGAGGCGAGAAATATTCCAATATTTTTTTTAATTGTTAGTGCCAAGTTTCATGTGGATTTTTACTCTAAAACTTTAATTTGCATGAGCAAATAAACCTTTAATAAAGCTTTTGTAAGTGGTGAAAATGCATCATTTAATTATATTTGATTTGTTGTGAAACGATTGTGCCTCATGAATATTTAAGTTAAACAAACTCTATAGCAGAAAATATACAATTCCATTTTTTATAGAAAGTTCTATTTATATACTATTGTTTCTTTTAAATCTTTATTTGTTCACATATACTATATATATTGACAATGCCAAGTTTTTACGTGAAAAATTGTTGAACATCTGATTTTGGTTTCCCAGTAGAATTCAGATTTTATTTCAACTGAAACGTAATTCAGTTACATTCCTAGATGCCTATAGCAAGGAGACCTACAACATTTAAAATACTTTGATATGGGATTATATTTTTACAGCAGTATTTTTACAGAAATCTCCATTTTTCAAATATACTAAGTTTATCAAGACACATAAAATTATATATTTTTGTATACAGAAACATGTACTAAGCAAAGTACAAAATTATTTAATGAATTAAATAAACTAATCAAAAATCTAGGATAAAAAGGAATAAAAAATTATTCCCTTACGTGTTTTTATCTCCAAATTTGAGATTCTAATTTCATTACACCCTTAAAATATTGTAGAAAATATAGACTTCACACATACCAAAATATACATGGTATTTCAAAATTAAAATGAAAAATCTTCTACATTTTATCAGCTCAAAACCTTTTAAAATTCTTCATCAACAGGTTAACATGAATTAATTAGATATTATAAAAAACTGAAAAATTAATGTGTGGATACTTATTAAACTTTAAGGCTGACCAACTGCAACTTAAACGCCAGTTAGCAACTCCAGCACAAATAAAATGAGAGTTTCAGAATTATTTTTCAGTGTAACCCTAAAATTCATTGAA
Source organism: Dicaeum eximium (assembly GCA_013396995.1). NCBI lineage: Eukaryota > Metazoa > Chordata > Aves > Passeriformes > Dicaeidae > Dicaeum > Dicaeum eximium. The sequence continues at coordinate 242,150 of VWZP01001888.1, forward strand.
TTCAGTTTTGCTCTAAGTAAAACCCACATATCTGTACCTCCAGTTCTTCATGTAAGGTTAAAAATATTCATTAACATATAATTTTTTATCATTTAATAAGCTAATGTTCAACTATTTCTGTAGTGGCGCTTAGTTACTTGCACAATAACAAACCTTTCTAAAAGTTCTCAAAAGAGCAGGTTTTATATAACACCAAAATGACCACAAACCAAAAAGTTATGGTTAGCAAATATTCATTGCATTCACTGACTCCTGTAAGATCTCAGAGCTGATTTACTTCTGTGGTGTTTCTGCCTGGTCTCTGCTACAATCCTGCCTGGCTCCCTCCCTTATTAACACCCTTGCATTGCAAAGCTGTTTTTTATTGTTCTTCAGCGCCTTCCAAATGCTCTCAGTCTATCTCACACGTCAACTTCATGCCAGAATACCATTTTTTGTTACTACCTTCCAAGGATATCAGTTGCTAAAGGGCAAAAATACTTTGTCTGTTCTCTTCTACAAAAACATTCATTACAGTCACAGTTATTCTGTGACTTGTGTTCATGGTCAGACCTTGCATTGCACTAAATGCTGCAACTAGATAATTTGTTCTCTGCCTTTCCAATAGAGATACTGGCTCCATTACAAGAACATAAATTTCTTTGTTGCTTTCCCAGTTTATAGTCAGGCACGTGTACTGAGCCAAACTGCTCAGAATCAAGTGCATTTCAGAGGTTTGAATATCTAAACCTGTTTAACTGGATGTGTTTTGCATGGATCCCTGTTCCCATGAACAACTGAAATCAGCTCCAAAGTACTATCGAGCAGAAAAAAAAAACTATGCAGTGTTTGGGCAAAGAATATAAGGAATACAATGCCAATAGAGTCAGTCATGAAGAGAGCAGCAAATTAGATTAAGCTGAGTGATGTACATAATCTTCAGTTTGGAATCAAGCTTGCTTTTCTGGAGAATATTAGCAACAAGCATGTTGGAAAATAAAAATCTGAATCAAAAAGAGGAGAAGCTGTCTGCTTGCAGTTTGGGCTTTGGGTTTTGTTTTGTTCTGTTTGTTGTTTTTGTTTGTTTTTTTTTTTTTCCCAGAGACAAAGCTACTTTATATAATTGTGCTACACAAAGCAGTTGTAATACTGAAAATTAATATTGCATGAAGCATGGAAAATATCTATATGACATTTAATAAGGAAAACTTGATACAATTATGTTATATAGGTAAATATTAAATCATATAACTTCTGGTGCATTTAAATCTGCAATTGGAGATCATCTCCAAGGAGAACAATTTAGACAAGCGGTATAACTGCAATAAAGAATAACATCCACTGTATTTGCTCCAAAAAATTAGGATAAGGAGGACATCCATTCAATGAAGGGAAGAACTTAAGCATTGAATGTTAAATATTAATATTTCTATTTTTAATTAATTTTCATCATAAATCTATGAAAGCTGTCAATACCGTGATGAAGTAATAAGAATATAAATATGGTAAAAATTGGAAATATGTGAAAAAAATCCTTTCTACATAGAAGCAATATAAATATGTAATTTTAAAAGTTTCATCTACCTAAATGCTTAAAACTCCAATGTTCTTGTAAGCAAAAACTTCCAAGTTGAAATTCAAAATGCAAGTGTATGAGAACTTTCACACAGAAACTGTCAGTTATAGCATAGTACTTGTTGCTTTTAGTTATTCCATTTACCCATCATTCACTCTCTAATCTCCTTTAAGCCCATGTTTCTCCATTCCATATACAATAGAAGGATTACGTACATTTTACCTCTTAGCTTTCTCCAAAGGATAACAGATTTAATTACTGTTCTTCCTTCCATGCCAGCTTTCAAGTCAGCAAATTTTGTACAGCTCTGTAGCATAATCTTTAATACAGAAGTCTTATGTGTCTGCATTTGGGTGATAGAAGCAAAGCACATGTTCTGTATGCAGTGTTGAATATGAACCTATTCACTATTTTATTTCTCATAAATTAAATTTTAAAAACACATGGAACCTAACAGTTTTAAAATTTTGCTGTCTATACTGATTCTGGTTAAATTTTAAAATAAAAGAAAATTTATTGAAAGTCTGTTTTTAAGGCATTACATAGTAATAATAAGATACAGGAATAAAAGCATAATGTAGTGCATATACTAAGAAGTTGTCCCAAAAGCATAATTTTCCCATGGATGTACCGTGCATTGTGACATGAAAATCCTCTGTACTATGAGACCTACTCCAATAAAAGTTTTTACACAAAATCAACCTGTTTCTTCAACACAAAAATAGCAGTAATTTTGCTGTTCATGACAAGCTGCTTAGCCACAAAGGCAGAGGAGCATTTTCTCTTTAGTGTAGATTGCCTTAACCTATTGATATATATGAAAACAGCTTTAACTGCAGCTTAGTGAAAAATTCTCTTTAATTTTACCTTTTTTTTTTTCTCTGGAATGCTTTTAGTATAGGAAAATATTTTGAATGAGTCTCAAGAGATATAAAAAGTTTAATGTAATTTCAGCTTTACCACAAATATTTGAAAATCAAAAGACCAAGGTAAAATGTCATAAGAGAAGGCAAACAGCAAAGGAAACAGTAAATTTCAAATTCCTTTTGATACTGAGATTTTGTTTTAAAAAGTATTTCAAGAAAACAAACCCAAAGTTACATTTTCATTCATCACCTGAGGAACTGAGAGGAACTAAGAAATCAGAAGCTTAGCAACACACAGAGGCTGTAATTCACTGTTGATTGTAAAATATTCTAAGTTTTTACTCTTCCAAATGAAATAAGTCATTAGCAGTAAAAAAGTCAATAATGAAAAACCACAATATTCTTCAGGTAGTACTAGTTTTCTCCCTAAAATTCAGAAGTTGACAATATGGGTAAAAAGAAAACAGAAAACAAACAAAATGAAAAAGAACTAATGTGAACTATGCAATCAAAGAGCATGTAATTTTGAATTGTGGCTTCCTAAAACCTGAGCACTGAGAGAGGAAGCAAATTTAGTTTTCAAGGCTGTAGGCTCATATATCCATGCTCCAACAGTCATATGAGATTTCACACATCCTTTGCATTTACATAAGGTGAATCATTCTATTGCATTCCATGTCCTTTGAAAGCAACATAAAGCACTATGAAATGCTGTAACTACTTAGAAAAACCAGGAATCATCATTGCACACTGGTCAGGTTCTACAGAGATCACAGTACAATGCTAAACTGCTTAGCATCTAGAACTCAATACATCCTGTGGGGTTTTCCCCATAGGAGAAATAAAAATACAACTCTGTAGAACAGATTTGTAGTTAAATCATCAGATATGCTTAGCAGCCTAAAATCCAATCTTCCTGTAGTTTTGAGCAATGTTTTAATACCACATAATAATAGCAGAAGTTACTTTATCAGAAAAAAATAGCTAATTATATATTCAACTATGCCCATGAGAATAATAGTTCTAAAGCTAATTGAATACAAGCTTTCAGCCACAAGATACATTTCTAGGAAAATTACAAAAGGAAACAACGGAAACAGCATGTTGAATGAAAATTAAATGCAAAAAGTAGAGGAAGAACCCTGAAGACCTAGAGCTGGAAAGATCAGTCTGGAGCTTTCACTTTTGTTGCAAAAAATGCATATACAAAACATATATATGATAAAAAGAGCTGCATGATGTCCTCTGTAGTTTAAGTAAGGAACCTAAATAAGTAACTTAAATTTAAAACAAATAGGCACATTTTTAATTTAAGAAAGCATGTTAGGGATATTAAATTGACTGTACTTTTAAAATGCCTTTTTTGTTCAACAGCAGAGAGTGTACTAACTAAAAAAAAGCCCTGTGGATAAACACTTTTCCTAAAAACTTACAAAAGGAAGCAAAAAACACATGCAATTTTATTGTATACCTTCAAGTTGCTATCTATTTTACATTTGCAGATAACGTGGATTTTACTTTTATTACTATAACTATAGAAAAATCTACAGTAAAATCACAGTTAATATCTGATTTTTATATCATAGCACATCTATTACAGTGTGAAATTTTGTCCTCCACTATTCATCTTCACCAGACATTCACAGATGAATTTTTTCCTAAAACAATTATGTCATACACCAAAAAATGAAAATGTGATTCACCAACCATCTCAGCCTCCCTATATAAAAATAATTTAGCCTGGGTTGGGCTTGGGGTTTTTTTTGTTTGCTTTCATTTAGCTACCTCAATATGCACATTGCAGGTCTCTAGATTGTAATTTGAATTTTGATCTCATTGGCTAAAGATGCTGAACTGACTTAAGCTGCAAGTATTGCTAAATATTTTGAGTTACCAGATGATACCTGTTTTTACATTTTCTACATTTTCTGAAAATATACTTTCCATGTGGAAAAATACTCAAAGACACTATTTGTGTAATTTAGATAAAAATTCCTCAACCAACTCTGCTGTCAAGGAATTATAGTACCACAATTCAATTTGGATTAAGACCTAAATAAGCAAACCAAGTTCTTCATAGAGTTTGGGTATGTAAAGACTTGAGTGTGAACATTACTGATATTTAAGAAAAATATTTTTGAAATTGCGTTTATGATGGAAAAACTCCACCAGATCTTGAACTAAAGTAATTTTTGAGAATTTTAGTATCCTACATATAAATATATGTTTTATATAGTTGGATTTTGAATGTTTTATTTGCAATTAATATTGATTTGACCTCGATAGTATGTGGCAAATAGAGGAAAACTAGTATAGCTGACCTCAATCAAATTAAGTTTTGTATTTCAGTGGAAGGATTCTGCTGACAGTATGATATGAACCATGCAAGTGCAATACAAACAGTTAGTGAAGGTCAACTCCACTGGGAGGGTAAAATGCAAACTTTGCATGGAATTATCAGTCTCTGAGATGCAATGTCTATGATGAATCTAGGCAATAAGAGCAGAAATGCTAAAAGGAAATTGTACTTAAAGTCTATCAAAATCACAACTGAGTTTTCTTCTACTCCCAATTTAAAAACTCTTCTCTATTACAAGATGATTATCTATTGCACACTTAGCAATTTTAGCCTTACTTTCCTTTACCACATTTCTTATATAATTACAAGAATATACAAACAGAATTCTATTTAAATTACGAAAATAAACTATGGCTTTATATAATAGGGGAATTTTCAATTTCAGTACATTTTTTCTTATTCAATTTCAATATCGAATAACTATGTTATTTTATGCCACAGTAAATTTAAAACATCAAGTCCAGTCCCAAAGTCTTAGAAGATGAATTTAAAAGATCCCCATAATTAATACCTATACATATTCTCAAAACAAAACTGAAGATTTGCATCAATGTATGAAGTACAAGTGTGCACAAAACAATTTATGCAGATCCGTAACTATGATGGCCAGATAAAATAAAATCTTCTATTCTGGACTCAGCTCTTTGTCAGACACCGCCCAGGGCTATGACATTTTGTGAGTTTGTGCTGTGAATCTTCACTGTTGCTTCTATAGCTTGTTTTTCTTGCCTAGCTGTATAACCTTTCTAAACCTTCAAGAACTACAGAGATTTTAATGGCCTGTCTATATCAGTATTCATACCCAAGAACAGGGAAAATCCTCTGCTAAAGTGACCCTGTTTGGGGCTTGTAACATGCATACAGTTTTGGATTGTGGTGAGATGAAATGAAACGTGAACTAAAAACACAGGTAACATACATGACAATAGGGAACAATATTCTTTGCTGTGCAAAATACTTAATTTCTTCAATTCTTTATCGTGTTTGCCAATCTTTATATTACTATTAAGCTAATAATTCCTTTAAAAAACATTGTAAAGGAGGAAAAAATGTTTTAAGTTTTTCTCAGAACCTTCTACTAATGGGTTGCTACAGCAGGAAGGAGAAAGTCCTGCTGTGAGTAATTCCTTTCAGCTTCCTCAAGTACCAACTTTTGTGTATATGAACTGGTAAGAATAGTGAACATAATGTCAAAAGCATATGATTATCCACATGTGTTAAAATTGTATACCTACATATTTTACCAAGTAAAAAATATTCACCGATGGGAAACATCTTTAATTTTTCAGAACTGTACTTATAAAATTTATATTTTTAGTACATTAGAATTTTTCCTATGATAAACCAATTAAATATTTTGTGACTGAAGACAGCTAAAACCATTCTGGCTTGAAATGTTGCATGAGGGAAAGCTAATTTCAAATAACATTGCACAGCCAGAATATTGTTTATTTGGTGTTCTTTCTCAGTGTGGTCCCTACACACTCATCCAATTTCTTTGAAAATAAAGAACCTCAATGAGATTACTTAGGGGCAAACCCACAGTTTTAATAAATGTTCCATAAAATAACTCTCATTTTTAAACAAAAAAATTTTATCAAGAAAGAGTCTACAGCAAAAGCCTTCCACATTGACTTTTCTCTTTCATGTGAGTTACCTAGTGACACTTGAGTGACTGCTGTCTTATTCAAGGCCCAGTTGTGTTGGAGCAAATCGAATCTCATAATACATGGGAAAAGTTTACAGTACTTGTTATGCTTTACACATACTACAGTTAATGCTCTCGGAAATAAATTGCCTCATGGATTGATGGAAGTGACAGACTTTAGAACACCACTGTTTGCACCCAACTGAGGCCATTATCATTCATTACAGGGTGTGGGTTTTTTTTCCTTTCTTTGCTAAGTAGCAATAATTTTTTCTAAACAATTAAGGCTCCCGTGTATTTTTTACTCTTTAAATTACTTTCATCATTAAAGGTGTCACAGGATCATTTATCCTCTCTTGAGCAGTATTTATTTCAGTGACAGTTACTGCAGAAGACACAGGGATGCCTTTTACTGATTCCTTTCAATACAAAACTCCCCAGAAGGATGAGTAACTCTTGCATTGTGTACAGTCACCATGCAGCGCTGGGCACCATTGCTCAAAAGGCCTCTGAACAGCAAAGAGGAGGAAAAGGTTTAACAACCATGCAAGCCAAGTACTTGCAGCCTTGTAGTCTAGTAAATTTGGTGTTGCCACTGCTTGTCACAGACTTGTGTTTTGTTCTCTATCCCTTTCTTCAATAATTTCCACTATTTATTTTGCTCTAGGAATTCAACACTCAAGCAAGGAAAAATCTCAAAAAAAATCTAGATAAGAAAAAAAACTCTAAAACTTCCACGTTATAGAAATACCAGCTTAGATATTTTTCTTTTCAAGTGAAACAGAACACATAATTTGCACAAACTCAAAATTACAAACAAAAATCAATGATAACACTAATCAGAATATGGTAGGAATTATTCACTGGAATATGATAGGCTTGTGGCACAAAACTGTTATACAGACACTTTTGATGTGGAGCCAGAGCTCTCAACTGGGTTCAAGCTTAGAAAGGTAATTTTCCAAGATAACCGGGGCACCATTCTCCACTGCAATTTCGTGCTTTGCATAATGATAACATTTTTACTTTCCAAACAGGGAAGTAAATACATCTAATGTAAAAGGTGTAAAAATGACTGTATCCACAGAAATTTAATACAAAATTCTGTTTTGTAAATATAAATTTTAATAATCATGCTTTTTTTTTTCTGGAGGCTAACAAAACTGTAAAATATTTGTGGTATATTGTTATCACAGAAGAGTCAATAGTTAAAATAATATATTGTGCACTTGAAAATACTTGTAGCTAATTTGTAAAAATCCTTTCTTATTGAATTTATTGGTAACGACATCCAAGGGACCAAGCCAATGGAAGTATAGTAAAAATTATACGTCTAAGGAGTGATATAATATTATTTCCTCTTTGCAGCTCACATTAGTTTAGCTAGCTGAGCTGCAAAACCTTTTTTCAAAGGTCATATAAAGGATGTGCTGATGCTGCATAAGGAAAGAGGCCAAATCTCAGTGACCGAAAGCAGGAATAAAATAAAATGATAACTAAGTGACAACATCACATGAAAGCTCACTAATAATAGTAGAGACAGACAATAGCCCCAGATTAAATATCTCAGGCAGCATGAATAAGCATTTAATGTTCTTGTGACATATCCAAGTGCATATACACATACTAAAAAATGCTGCTTCATCATCAAACACTTCCAAAGAAGGTCATCATTACTGCAACCTGGACTGAAACAGCATTCTTGAAATTACAACTAGCATGATAACCATGACTATGACACATAATATTTTTCATTAGTAGTTTTTCTCTTTGCTATATTTTCTTTAGTTTTTCTCATATATCTTCAGAGTGTACTGTCTAGAGGGTGTTCTTTTTTAGGTAATTTAAACTTGCAAATCCTGAAATCTATACATTTAGAAATGCAACATTAAGTAAGAGAAATAGGATATACTGAATTTTCAGTAAAAAGGAATTCTGATGCATTCCAAAATGAACTTTCAAGGGTTCTACATTTACAAAAATATATATTGAATTTATTCTAACATATTTTGCTAATAGAATCTATCACAAGATTGATAGAAAAATCATGTGATTAAAAAGCTATTTCTAGCTTTCTGCATTTTGCTTCTAGGTCACAGATGTGTCAAAAAAACAACAAAATTCTATTTAATATGTTGTGTAAACAATATACCTGTTACCTTTTGACACTATAAAATTTAATTTTTAGAAATTTTAATAAATTAAATAAGCTGTGACACATATTTCCTGGTTGGTCTGAGTGCATTAGAACCCACCTTTTGGCATTTGGGAGATCTACATGGGCACACTGCTCCAGATGCAGCCTCACAAGTGCAAAATCAACAGGAAAAATTACTTCCTTCCACCTTTTGGTTACCGACTCCCAAAGCAGGCTGGCATGGCACTAACCAAACAAGTGCACGGATGACTCACACTTGTCCTCCAGGATTCTCAGGTCTGTTTCTGCACACCTGTCAGTCCAACCCCAGGCAGTGCTGTTGCATAAGGTTAATTAATTCCAAGTAACTGATTTCTAATTTGTCCTTATCAGACTCCACATTGTCTCTAGCAGCTCATTTCTCCAGCTTAATGAGATTGCTTTGAGTGGCACTCCCCCACAGTTTGGGGTCATCTGTCACCACTGCTCTGGTTGTAGTCCATCCCATCTTTCTCATTGTTGATGAAGGTGTTAAATAACAATGGTTGCAGTAGAGAGCTCTGAACAACACCAATAGAAAAATTACACACCTCACACCAACACCTTGGCACAACCATTCCATTTCTTTTCTATTTGCCTAAAGGGGTACCACAGCTATGAGATACCATGTCAAGTGCTTTAGTTAAATCAAGAAAAATTACATCCATTGGTCCCTCCTCATCTACTCAATCATCTAATCAGAAAATTTCACAAAGGTGAACTCTTTGCCCTTGCTGAATCTTTGCAAGTTCCTTCCAGTCATCTTGTCTTTGACATTTCTGGAGATTTCTTCCAGCAGAATTTGTGATCATCCTGGGAATTATTAATGATGTTCTGGGGAATTAAGGTGAGGCTGGCCAGCCTATGGCTCTCCAATACTTTTCCTGCCCTTCAGGAGTATAAGCATGGCATTTGCCTTTTTTCACTCACTGGGAACCTTTCACAGACAGCATGAACTTTCAAAAAGAATACAGTAGGGTCCTGAAGTCAAAATTTGCTTTTGCTGATAGGCATTCACATATTTCCCTTCCATTTATCAAAAGCTATACTCATAATGATAATTTTAAAAAGTGTACTCAAGACACCTGGGAAGAAAGCTGCCTTAAAAATACTGGTTTTTTAAAGAGTTGCAGACTTTCTAATACTTTATTAAAACTGAACATATGTTATCTAGTTGACCTCATGGGAGGCAACTTTCTTTTCACTATTATTTTATTGCTAGCTTAAGAAAACTGTGGTTTAGGCTTGAATTTGATCATCTTCTCCCAGAACACCCACAAGACCTTCAAACCTTTAATTACAGAAGTGGTATGAAAATGGTGTCTGAATTTGTGGTCTTACAGAGGAGCATTGATCAAAGGAATACTGATTAACATGGCTTTAGCTGAGAGGATCTGAATATGGAATTACAGATTAACAAACAGAAGAAATACAATCACAGAGAAGTATGTCTAAAGTAAAAAATTTTAGAAATTTTATTCAGTAGATTTGGAACATTTGCTAGTAAAAATTCATCTTGTTTACGCAGCCAGTACTCAAGTTATAGTTTCTAACTCATTTAGCTCACTTCAATGTTTATCTCCATGAGATTTGTCAAAGTAAATAAAGAAAAAAAGTGTTTCTCCCTGCACAGATCAATGAGGATGTTACTTTGTATCTCCTGGAAGTGTGCACTTAGTAATTGGATAATTTGTCTTCCCGTTCGCAATTAAAGTGAATAGAATTAGTACCCTTTCCATCGAGACATTTTCTGATACAGATAGGGAAACTATCTGATTCAAACTATCAGAGCAACCACTCTTCTCAGCATGCTACAGCCTGCAGCAGAATTCTGATGTGAACCCTCTGTTGGATCAACCAGTTGATTCCGTTTCGTACGTTCACGTCAGCAACACGTGCATGGCCATGACTAACACTGTAACCCTACTAATTTGGGGCTTAGACAAGCAGAAACAAAATGTACGATTTAAACCTCATGCTTCAGGTGTTTTTAAACCATTCCAACTTTGCAAGGAGATTCTGAGGCTGTGGCCTGGCTTCCCAGTCAGCAATTCTCCTTGTGCAGGGAACCCTCCGTGGAGCCCAGTGCTAAACAGTGACTGTTGTTCCGTACTGCTGACCAACAACACGAGTGATACAGAAAATCCATTCCTTTCTGTTATGGTCAAAGCCCTGGCTATTGCCAAATTAGCAGCCATCCTACAGATTCACAATAGCCACAAAAGCAGGTAGCAGTCCTCAGGAATTATGTCACTTCAGAATAATTTACCATCTCTGTTAGAAAACTGAATAGCTTGCCCCCAATCTCAAAACAATACCTACTCTAATTTTCCAAAATCCTACATTAATCATTTTTCAAAAAAATTCACCAAACCCTATTTTTCTCTTTTTAACATTTTGATACAGTATGTGTCTGTGTGATACATATTAATTTCCAAAATTCATAAAGAAAGTGAAAGCCAGTAAGTTACTTTCAACGTGAATCAATATTTCTTTTTCCAATGACATGGGAGCACATAATATTCACTTTGTTGCCACAAGAGTAACATCTACTCTGATACCACAATATCTCAGATATAAAAAAGGTTTATCACTGATTTTCCTCTCTCCCAGATAGCTAGCTTCTACCTCTTTGACATCTGCAAGGAATACCAAGATGAACTGTCACTGGGCATTGTTTTCATAATTTGGGTTTGGTTTTGTGATGAAAAAATTACACACTTCCAGCAAATTAGAATTTTGTCTCACTTTGCCCAGTAGCAACAGCACATCCATGAAACCTCCCTGCAGAGAATTTTTTAGAAAACGTCAACATCCACTCATTCAAAATGACCACACTAAATGGACATATGTTTAAGTATTTTAATGAGGCTCTTGGAGATATATTTGATCTTCTACTCAATGTTCAATATTCTGAATGAATTCAATCTCTTCTAGTCTTGCAGTACATTGCTCACACTGGAGTATCTTAAAACTGTATTCCAAAATTCTTGTAAGTATTATGCCCAAGTTTTTATTGTTAAGTGTTTCCTATCACTCCATAAGCACTTAGTTGGAAAAAAATTGGTTTATTCTTCCCAATAGAAAAAATAAACAACACTATACAAAACTGGAGCTTTCTATATTAAATGTAAAAACTACACAATTTTTAGTAAGTATATTCATCAACAACAAGAAAACCCTTGAGGATAACATATAAAGAAACCTCGCTAAAATATACTGTTGATAAAAATATTTCCTTTAAAACAAAAATCATGTTTAGAGGGCTTTTTTTTTTTAACACATAAAATAAAATAAAAATGGCAAGGTGGTACTAATAGTGAGGATAACCTCAGTATGGCTTGGGGTTGTTTAAACCTTACCTTCCTCTTATGGCTCCTGTGAAGAAGGCAAGGAAAATGAGAAGAGGACAGTATAGTGCCTGTCACTATGCCCTTCTCCTGGCCACCCAGCACAGCATCTGCAACACCTCAGCTGCCTTAACCTCATGCACCAGCCCATGGATCTGTCCTGCTCTATTTGCCTTTGAGACACTTCAGGAATCCAGTGAAAAAGCACTTAATTGTTTAGTCTCATTATAAACCTCATGAGAAAGAACATCAAGATAGAAAATTCTTGTATTAACCATTCATCATTTATCTTATTGACTTGGACTCAATATTTTAACTGATTTGATCTATCCCAATATACAATATATCTGTTATATCATTGCCTTCTTCCACAAAACTGAATGTAGGGATCTCAACACTTAGAATCTGACAAATGAGGATTCACTGGATGTACAGCCTTTTGGTGTAATTTTTCAATTTCCCCAATACTATATATATATATATATTTTTTTTTTTGGAAATACTAAACACTTTTCCCTGATGTTGTCACCTGTATTTTTTTCAATCAAAGCTAAAAAAATAAGGGTTTCAAGTGTCCCCTAGTTTAAGCTGTATAATTATTTAGAACTCTTAAGGTAAGTTCTTTGAAGTTAAAATCCCACATGTAAGTTTGAAAAAAATCATTATTCATTCCTGATTCAAATATATGTTCAATTTAGCGGTGCCCAAGTATCTTTCCTACTTAGGGCTCTCAGTGTTAAGCAAACTGTGGCTTGGTTTTTTGTCATCTGGAGTGGTCTAGAATAACATCATAATCTCACAATTGTCAGGCTTTAATGACAGAAGTGGCACCATTTCAGCAGGACTTTAATCTTCATCACAGAGCTAAAGTGAGGCAGGAATAACCTTTATGAATAGCTCAGAAATGTCCAATTATTTTTTAAAGTAAAATTAGTAATATAATTCAAAACTCAATTCTATTGATGAATAATAGGTTTTGTTCCTTCATTTTTGTACCAAAATATATTTAACGTCATGTTTCAACAAGTGCAATTATTGTCAGTTGGGGGGAAATTAGCAATGAAAGAAAGTGAAAAAATGTAACCATCAAGCATGGATTTAATTACTACACTTTAGGAGAAATAGCAAATATCTGAAATTGGATTAAAATACTTTGTATTCCATACAAAATATTCATTAAAATCTTACAAACTAAGCAACAAAAATATCTTTACTTTCTTCAAACCAATTTCCCAAAGACTATAAGGAAAATGTGACATTCATTATGATGACATATGGTCAATTTTACATGAGTAAGACAGGTTATGCTTTACATCAGTGCCTCAAGGAATGCAGACTACTAATACTTGGCTATTACCAAGCAATTTAAATCATGGTATAATTATACAGACAGATGGATTGCAAAAGCATTCTAGCTTCCTTTAAGCATTTAAAATGGAAAAAAGATAACTTGAGACATTTTAGTTATGAAATGCCTAAAAAGTAATAGATGAAACAACAACATCTACCAGCTAAGCTTACCAGAGAAGGCTTAAGAAAACAGAACACAGTATTTTATTCATGGCACAAGTTAGCCTTAGAATAACCTTCATAGAAGTAATTAACACATTCAGAAAATCGGGAGGAAAAAAAATGTTATCTTAAAGATACCACTTCATCTTTGTGGCTTGTTATTTACTTTTTGGTATTTATTTATTTGTTATTTTTATTTATTTACTAGACATGTGTAAATTCTATTTTCAAACACTACAAGTTAATAAAACTCTTTTCCCTAAAACTTTATTTTTACTTTCTGTAAACTATAACACGCTCATAGAGTACTTGGAAACTACATTCTTGAAAATATACATGGAGAAGGCTAAAGAATCCATAAGTGAAAAAACACAACCCTTTAATTGTTCTTGGGTAGTATACAGGAATTTCATTAAAGTCTGAACATTAGAGAGTCTTCCTTTTGACTGGATACTTAGAAAGGTTTGAGAGCATGATTACTCTGGCTATCTCCCTAGCTTTTGCTAGAGATCCTTTTTACCCCCTGCTGAATTTCAAAAAAATTTGAAAGAAAGATATTACGAAGAGATTAAGTTCCTTGAAACTTTACAGTTCTGTATTTAGTCTTTTGATGTCTAGATTTAATTTCACTGCGATACTTTTTTTTCCATTTCAGTCAAAACTACAGCCACAATTTATTAATTTATGTATACTTAACTGTTAATAGAAAATAGTTATTAAAATTAGTTGAAATATTGTAGCTATATTCTCATCTACAGATAAAACAGGGAATATAAACCCCTCTGTGGTGCTAACAGAACTACTGACCACACAAGAATCTTATGATCCTAATCTAAACTATATCAGGGTGTCTCTTGGATCATTATTCTGAACAGATCAGGAGTCACCCATTGGTAACATTCCGCATACTCCAATACTAATTCTGCAAGCTTTATATCCTCAAACACCCTCCACAAGGCTTATGTCAAGTGATACAAGTTTTTGGCAGCACACCATAAAGCATGATACTGATAAACTACGGTGCAATTGGATGTGGTCAATATGCTCTTGAGAATATTGAGCAGCACGGCTCACTTTTTCACTCCTGAGGGCCAGGAGTCACCTGTGATGAAAATCTTAAACCATGTGCTTACAGCCACAGGCCAAGTTCTGTCCGCAGCCAACTTCACCACCTTGGTCCAAAGCTTGGCACCCGCTGGAGTGTGACACGTTTGGTTTTGTTGTGATGTCAGGGAAAGACCAAGAAAGGGCAAGAAAACTGTACACCCTCAGGTCTCTGTCCAATATGGGATCAAGTTCATCCACCAGATGTACTCCAGCATTCCTTAATATTAATCCATGTGTGACTGCACCCAAATCATATGTCTAAATCCATAAGAAATAAATTATTTTGTGCTTTTTCTTCAAGGAGAAGCATACTATGCCTGTAGGTGAAAATGTGAACATGGGAAAAAACTTTAGATATAGGCTGAGAACTAATCGCCTTAGGACTGTCACAACATGCAGAAAAGTTGATTTGTGTTGTTGATCTACAGATAAATGACTGTCTAGAACTGCAGCAGAAATCAGCATTGTCTCCATGGAAACATACTTGCATGAATAAATGAACAGGAAAATCTGTGTTGAATGTGTTTCAAAAACTACTCACAACTCTTTTGGGAAAGAAAAAAGAAAGAGAATCACACCAGTTTTAAAAAAAAAACACACCTTGTGATATGACATGATAGAATGAGATCTACAAGTTGCCATGGCCGCAAAAGATCACGACTCTATTATTGGATCTTGACAATAATTCAATATTGGGTCAAAACCAAAGCATTTGCCTATTATCCCTGTATCCTAAAACCTTTCCTTAACTCAGTAGCAAAAGTCACTGCCACTAACAAGTCAGCAAAGTTATGCCTCTAGTAATCACTAAATCCATAATGACAAGAAATTTACAGGTTTGGAAAGTCATAGGCATTATCTGACAAACTTAAAAGGTATATTAGAAATTATTTCTTACACAAAAGCTGATAGTATATGCACTCATTTGTACCTCTATTTTGAAACAAACATAGCTTGGAATCTGTATAAATAGGCCACCACACATTCTCACATTTAGAGTCAATAAAAGCAAAACAGACAGGTCAAAAGATTTAGAAGTCATTTGATGATAGCATGACAATTTTCAGGAAAATATAATGAATTTGCTACTTTTCTAATGCTGCTGTTTGACATTGCCTTGGAATGCCTGAAGGTATATACAATTCTCTTAAATATTAGGAGAATTTGAAAATGCAAAAGTGACTAACAGCATAAAACATCTATTAATTTTTAAAAAACATACTTTTCCTCTCTTTCTTACAAAATGTTAACTAGGACAACTTAAATTTAATGCATGTTACAGGCAGAATCAATACAATACCTAGAGTTCAATTTCACCAGTATTTTCCAAAATAAAATATGCAAGTTTTTCAAACAATATCTATAATTAAAACCAGGAAAGAACTTCTGCAATTACTGCTTCTGTACTGTGCAGTTGTCACAGAGTGTTCAGAATAACTAGAAAGAAAGGCCATATTCAAATTTTATCTTCTTTGTGGCAATAAGAAGACTGGGATTTCTCCCTGACTATAACAGATGAAACACTGACAGACAGAATGAACACACATAAAAAGTAAACCCACGGCCACTCAGGACAGCAGGAAGTAAGCATGACTGACACGGTCAAAGAGACTACAAAGGGTTTGGGAGACTGCCCTAAGATCAGCTTACTCTATGAATTCCTGTGTTCCAAGCATCCTTTCCTTGTCACTTAGTACTCTGTCCTTTCCTTCAGACTGTGCACAAAGTAGTCAGGGGTCCCTCGTATCTTTTTGCTACCCCTGAACCTGTTTTTACTGCTTATGACTCACATCTCACTCTACCCCAGGCCTTTGATATCTCATACACACAAATAAATTGCCTCACAACAATCTACAACATTTAACATGCATCCACATTGGCATTTCAATTTTGATTGGGAGTGGATTTTTGAAGTTTGTCTCCTTATCATAGTTAATTCTTACACTTTGCTTTCCTTGACAGAACAGTCTTGGTGCATTCAAATCCTTTAGGATGAAATGAAACTACGAAGTGTGCTGGAGAAAAACCCTAAACATGTTCCCAATGCTACCAGGTATTCAGCCCAAGCTGGTCTGAAGTAAAACTGGACTGTGGGTGGTGTGAATGTCAGGATTCAGATGTCTGGCTGATCTTTCTATTCAGCCATTAACTTTCTGAAACCTAAAGGAACATAACAATTTTAAGACATCTATTTTCATTATGATGTATTTTTGAATAGGCTCAAAAATTACTGGGAGTGGGAAGTTGATTTGCTAAACCATGCTTCCTTAAAAATTAGGCAAAAATTTCTGGGGTTACCTATTTTTTGAAGGGTTATAAAAACAGATCCATTTGACCTTTTTGTTATAACTCAAAACTGATGAGCTCAGGCCACCCCCTTCTCTCCAGCTGATGGCTGCTTTCGCACTCAGCTGTAAACTGAGGATGGTCATCAGCACCAGGTAATCAAGCACAACTCCTAATGATGCCAGTTACTTATTGTCATATGGTATTTATTAAGCATACAGACCTGACCAATCACCTTGGCTTAGATGGAATTTTGACCTTGACAAATGTCTGAAAGGACTGCAGCAAGATTAGAATTTTAATCAGTCTCTAAAGCATCTAAATTCTTGATAAAGAGATAATGAAAAGCCAAAATAACAGAACCAAAAATAACACCTGATTCATGCACTAAATTTAAATGAATTTTTATAAGAAAATTAGATTACCTAGATAGTTTAAAACGGATTTGGTAATTAACTTTTAGCCAATCCTCTTTTAAATTCAAATGTGTTTCCTATATGTTTGAGCAAGTTTTTAAAAACAAGAGAGGCACAGTAAGACTTGGAACATTATAGGAGTGATTTAAAAGCCTGATATGATGAATTATACTCAGAAAATTAATACTTGTCATTGATTATTTGAGCATTAACCCCACAATTTTAATATCACAAGCGAAATCATCTGAAACGTGTAAAACCAAGGAAGCATTTTAACAATGCTGAGAACATTCAACATAAAGACATTCAACATTAAAGAGAATCACAGATTTCCCATGTTCTTTGTGAGTGGAAATTTGTCAGTATATTCTAGAATACACAGCACTGTATGATGCGAAAGAAAGGTCAGAAGACTCAACAAATAAAAATGCCTGAAGGGAGGGTGCAAAGAGGACAGTCTCTCCTCAGTGGTGCTCAGTGACAGGAGAAAAAGGAAAAGGAAGCACAGGGGGGTCCCTCTGAACAAGAGCAAACATTTCCACACTGTGAGGGTGATCAAGCACGGACACAGGCTGCCCGCAGCCTCCATCCTTGGAGACACTCAAAAGCCATCTGGCCACAGCCCTGGGCAACCAGCTCCGTGGGCCTCTGCTGGAACAGGGGTGCTGGATCAGAAAAGGTCCCTCCCAACCTCAACCCATTCTCAGCAAGTACCTAAAACTAAGAAACAGGGTACTTCAAGGCAACATCCTTCTATGTGACTAAAGCAAGTATTTGGCTAGAACTAGGAAAAAATGACATAAGGAGATAAGGAGATTTAATTACTTTACACAGTCCAACTAAAAATACACTATTAAAATACTCTGAGTTACACCAAACTTCAGGAAATTAAGACCAAATGTAAATATCCACTGATATTTAGAATAGATTAGTTCACATTAATACTTAAGGATGATAGATACTTATTTTAAAAATTTATGGCAACAGGTTATTAGCTGGCTAAGACTTGGATTACCTCATTATTATTATTTGCTGTTTATCCTTGGAGCTACAGGAATTTTCTATCTTAAAAATTTACTTTTAAACCAGAACTTCATTCATCATTACAAAATACAATGTAGTTCTGGTTAAAAAAAAAAAAGGCAAAATAAATTCTTTACTGAATTGTAATTATTACAGGTAAAAATCTGGATAATTACACAAATTATAGGTATTCTTTGCATGTAATCAAGCTTTTTTTTTTTAATATAATCAGTTGCAACACTGCAGCTTTATAATCCAGTATGCATAGAAAATTTACAGATGCATTAATCTGTCAACTGACTCAGGATCTTCATTTTCATGTTTCACTTTTTAGGGAGGCACTTATGATTGTCTGATGTTTTTGGATTACTATTTAGACATTCCATAGTACCAGAAAATTCATTTTTACTGGAAATACTAAACACAAAGTACTAATTATATATATGTATGTATCTGTATATATATATATTCTAAGCAACTAACCATTGGTTTAATGTCCTGCAGTGTTCACCACGAAGTGTTGTTATTCTATCCAAGAATAGTATACACACACTTAGTGTATCCATAATATTTTCTGTTTCAAACGGCATTTATTAAATTTTGCTGAGTATTCTCTCTGAACAACTTTCATGGCACTACAATAAAAATGCATTGTTAACTCTTCTATTTTATAATTATTTTGGGTAACTGAAACACACACATATATATATATATACATATATATATACATATATATATATACATATATATATATATATATGTGCACATACACACATATACTCCAAAAGTAGTATGGAGACATCTCAGCTACTTTTAAACTTTCTTGAATGTAATTTCTTGAAATAAATCCAGCTATTTCCTGGATATAGCACCCTGGGGTAACTAGCGGTACGTTAGAAACTCATTCTTTGACTAATAAAGAAGGGACTGAATTGCAGTCTGAGTCTTCCAGATGAGGAGTAACTGCTACATGCTGAACCATGAAATATAAAATCCTGCCCTGCATCTAAACATCAGGGAGAGTGTAAATTCTTCCTGAGAATGAGCAGGAAAGCCCTCCAGCCTCATGGTCAGTGGGGGTGGTTACTATTAAGACCTCCTAACTCCTGGTCATTCCATAACCAACACTGCCAACTGCCACGTTCAGAGAGACAATGAGTGTTGGCAGCAGGTGTACCACCAGAGCGTGAAAACTGTCTGCAAACTTCCCTTTGCCTATGAAAGATACACTGGAGTTATGATGGTCAGCCACAGGAATGTTACTGTGCGCTCCTTAAGGCTCCACACTACAGGAATTATTATTCCAAGTACACCCCAAGTGGAGTAACATCTGTTTCCATCCTAGCCAGATGTATTACTTACTGAATAGCTGGATGATGCAGCATTAGGTTACATTAGCTTATCCTTAGTTATATTTTGTTTTATGATTACAGATTCATAGTGGTGGGAAATACAAAAATACTTTGTCCCAGTAAAATACACACGAAAAACTGTATTTATACTAAAACTTACAATTCTAAAAAAAACCCCAAGAAACCTGTACACAATTTCTTTAGAGACCAGATGAGAGTTAACTCTCCTGATCAAGCAAATGACGTAAAGTGAAGATGCATGTAGGCCAGCCAGCACATCTGAAAGACCCTTTAGTAGCTAATATCCTAATTACTTACACTCAGTGAGGTCAATTATGGTTCTGCTTTTTAAGCAGCAGTGTCTAGACTTTAAAATCGTATTTCTCATCCTGCCTGTGGAAAACAGGCAGACATCCAATTATATGAACTGCCCGTGCACCTACAAATCATATGTAATTATAATGTGCTTTGCATGATTAAAATGGCATATACAGAATAAAAAGACTGGTTTTAAGATACTAAAATTCTGCTCTTTTGCCTCTAGTTAAATTAACCCCAAATAGTATAGATAAAAAGTTATGAACCTCTCACATTTTATTTCTCTATTCTATCAGCTTGTTAACAAGCATAAACAATGTTTACTTATGATATTAGATAATACATAATAAGAAAAAAAAATCCCTTTTTTTCATCTCAGAAGTTCAAAAGAATGATGTTTTTTGATCGAACATAGTATCGAAGACTGGGTCACCTCACATGAAAGTCACACCAACTCTTAGAAAAAAGGTGCTGGAGAAATTTTCTTTGATTATTCAAATATCAAACATGCTCTCCAAGAAACTCGTTCAAAAAATAGAGTAACAGCACTGCACCTAAACTGTCATCATTTAATATGAAGTGACAAGAAAGTGACAGATAATAAAGAACAGCCTGAAGATGGAATTGCTTGTCATTAAACCTTCATTTCCTCCTCAGGCACACTGAGAAGATCACAAGACTCCATTGTGCTGGAAGAAGTTCTCTAAAGAGAGAGTTACCTAATCTTATTCACACAAGAAGACGTGATATATTTCAAGTAGAAAATGGAGTCTGAGTCATCAGGTAACAGAAGCTTCCTTTAGAAAATGGGCAGGGTTTAAGGAGGTCTGTTGAATTTCTCACGGAGGGTAATGCACTTTATTTTGTTTTCCCTTATTGGCTGCATTGAGAATCATCAGGGATGGGGCACAGAATCTGACTTGTAAGTACCACATCGTCAGAAATAAAGTATCAGTTATAGGAAAGTCTATAAATACTAGATAGGAAAGTCTATAAATATTAGCACTGTTAACAACTTTTCCTCTAGGTGGTAGTTAACTGTCAACATACAGATTCAAAATACCATGATGATCCTAATTTTGAAATTAGAAATATCTGGGTTCCTTATAATAAATTAGTAGTTAGGACTGACTTCAACTACTGACTCTTCCAGCCACCGTCTGCTCTACCAAACTAATTTGCATCGTGACTGCAATGACTCATGTCCCAAACAAATATTTTAATGCATGTTGCTTGCAAAAATATGAAAAATCAAACCTTTCAATATAGGTACTTGCAAGGAAAGTTTTTGAAAAGGACATACTTCTTTGTCTATACCAAGCATTTAAGTTTTTCTTTTTTCTTGCTTAATTCTTGAGGCACTTCCAATTCTCTCCAAAGGGTAGACTCCTTGGTTTAACCCTGCCAGTTTAGAAAGTACAGCGTATTGCAGCCTTTTATATCTTCAAGGTTAGCTTTATAGAAGTGTAATGAAAAATTTTATTTTATGAAATTTTGCAGACTCTTGTAATCTGATTCATTTAGTGTCTTATTCTCAAAGTATCTGAAATCTAATTTTTAGCAATCAATTAATTGCAACATTTAAATGAAGGCATCCAGGGATTTTTTTTTTTAATTTAAACTCTTTGTTCAAAGAAAATTTAATTTTAGGAAGAAAATAAAAAGGAAGTATTTGAAGAGCTCAAAAAAGAAAACCAACTTGAAATTTCAGCTCATAAAAAAAAAAAATTATAAACCCGGTAAATACAATTTGATTGTAGTCTTATGATCTGCAAGCAGACAAAAACCAATAGGCCAACAACTGCTAGTATCACACTCTTGGTCTTCTATACCAACATGTCCGGCCTGGTAATTAATTTGTAAAACTCTGATTCCACACACACTGGGTGATTTTCAATGAATCTGAATCCTTAAGATGTCAGGAAAATAAATTATAAAATCTATGTATTATTTGACTACATTTTAGAACAGGGTTAATTTCTGTCAAAAAGGAATCACTGCAAATAATTGATAACCACCCTTTTCACCAGGAATTTTCTAACTAAGGGCTACAAGCACAGAAAATGGGTTTTCAGATTTGTTCTGTTAACATTCAGTAGAGTTCTGAATGTGGGCTGTGTTTGAATTATTTTGACAAAATATGAGGAAGAAAAATGGGAAATCTTTCAACTATGCTCAAGGTGTAGAAATTAATTACCTTTAAGTTAAATTTATATGTAGCTCTTTAAATCTCCTACTTTCAAAAGTTGCATCTATGTTACCAGATTAATAATTAATGCCAACAAATGAGCATATATCACTTGTTACTATTAAAACACCTCACAAATAAAGCAAAAAGCAAAGAAAGCGATCTCAAAGCAAAAGAAATTTTTCAAAATATTTGAGAAAGTGGTGTTTGAATGCAATTGTCAAACCACTTAATTAATCACTGCCAATAGGATCTTAGCACGTGCTTACCCTTTATGAACTTTCTAATGCTATTACTCTTCAGGTTACAACATTTCCAAACCATTAAGACAAAAACTCCTGTTTCTAAGAGGTCCAATAGGACCTTGAAATACCTGTTATTTTTGATTTGATTCATATAACCTGTGTAATAATATAATCATATAAAATAAATTTCATTGCAACAGCATTTATTCCCTAATAAAATGCAAATGTTTGATCCATCTATATTAAATTCAACCATTTTTATAATCAGAAAGTACCACTTAGTTGCAAAAATCTAAAACTTAATGGTTATATTATTGCCTGAAAAGAGCATGAAAAATGAACCATAGAAAATAGGCCTAGAGGGAATCTTAGTAATTAATTTGGTTCATTCTCCTGCCCACACACTCACCAAGCAGAAAGGAAAGCTACATTCTGGAAGGGCATCGCTAGCCAAAGAATTCTGCAGTGCAACTGCAGTGAATTTTTTATACTTAAATAAATTTGGTAACTGTTCAGAGAATCTGCATGTGTTTGACATTTTGTGTTACAATTTAAAATACATCACATTTGGAGGCATTTTAACAATTTAATACTTTAGATTTCTAAAGAAGTATAGCTTTCTATCAAATAATTCAAAACTATGGAAAATATCGAAAACTCAAAGTGCAGGACAAAGAGAGCAGAAAAAAAGAACTAAGAAACCACTGTCTATAAAGGGTAAATTTTGGCAGGGACTCAAAGATCAGTTTTTCCAAGTGTTATACTCAAGGGAAAACAATGGAAGTGACACAGACTGGAATCTTTAAACACACCACTGTAGAGTAACAGAACTTATAAAAATTTTATGGTGTGCTAAGGCAAATGGAGTGAGTAGTTGTATTAGTATCTCCCTTAATGATCTGATGTGTGATGTATGCTGTATAGCTCTGTTATTTTATTGCAGTTCAAGTGAACAGTCCTGCTGAAATCTAAGAAAATGTTATGTGATCAGGTACATATAAAGCAGTTACATTTTCAAGTGAAGAGGTCCTAATTAAATTAGAATTACATTTTAATTGGATTTGGTTAAAAAAATGCAGTAAAATAAAAAAAAACAAAACCAAAATAAATACAATAAAAACATTATTCCACCAGTAATCTCAGTATTAGCTGAAGATGTGACATTAATTTTGTATTGACGTGTTCTTTCCCTTCTCAATGGAAAACATAATTGAAATGGTGTCTACATGCACATGTCTTCATATCCACATCATCATATCTCAGTGTGTGTATACATCTATGGGTGTGCATGTGTTCATCCTTACTGATGTCACCAGAAAATCATGTGAATATGATAATCATCCTTCTAGAAGGACATACAGGACTATGCCAAGGGATTGCTTAGGTCCTTTATTAAAAATCTTAGCATTAACATAAGGTGACAGCTTCCCACTTGCTGCAAAAGCTGAAAAAAATTGCTTGAAAATATGGAAAGTGTCAGAGTTATCAAAGTAGCTTATAAAAAACAGCTATGATCCAAAACAAAATCAAAAATATTCATAGTTTCCACATCTCTACATGTTTGTGGGACTGAAGCTAAGTTTAATTAAGATGACAGGCATTTATGTAGAAAAAAAGCAACCAAGATGTTTTTATTTAAATTAACTTTCAAATTTTTTAATTTTATCTTCCAGAAATCAAAACAAATACAGATTCTTGTGTGGTCAAATTACTCTTGGGGTTATTTGTTATGATAACAGTAATCCAACTCCCCACCTCGCTATTTCCTTGTATGACTGTGTTATTTCCTACTCACAAAACAAATCTCAACACAGAGAAGTGAATTTTAAATCTATATAGACACACAAAAATGCCTATGTACAGTATGAAATTTATTTTTATGTTAGTGTTTAACATAGAGCACACTAAAGAAAACATCTTACCCAGTTTAACATCTGTAAAATTCCATTGTCTTAACAGCTTTTGTACGTTTGTTTACTCTGTAAACTTCAAGTTATTACTTATTATGGTCTTGTGTCTTTTACACAATATATATTTCCAACTCAGCCAAGAAATTAGTTTGTTACTAAGATCAGTTAGGAAACGTTTTGAAAGTCCTTTTAGCTGCCTTTCCCTCCTGTTGTGGCTTAACCCCAGCCAGCAAGCAAGCACCACACAGCCCTCACTCACCGCCCAGCAGCGGAGTCGGGCAGGGAATCGGAGCTAAAAGCGAGATAACTTGGGTGTGGAGATAAGGACAGCTTAATAGGGAAATCGGGAAAAGCTGCTGTTGATTAAATATAGAATCAAATCCTCTCAGAATAAAAGAGAAGCCTGTTTTCTTCAGTCAAATCCTATAGAAATATACCTACTAAAAATGAAATGGCTATCACCAAGATCAGGTAAAACACTTACTCCAGACTCTCGTGAATCTAAAACTGCTTTTCTTTAGAGAGATTATGCAATCTCTTTCACATTGCAACGAGCAAAAAAAAAATTATTCCTTTCAGAAATTAAAACTTCATATTTTTTATTTTAATCTAAGATATCTTTTCTGTCCTTCTTGTCTACCTCTCTAATTAATTTCAAAAAACTAAAACACTATGTATTTACTAAACATAGCTTGATCTGGTGCGGCTGATAAGAGGGGGGAAATTAAATGTAGTCTGGGCTACTGTGCAAGCACTTCCTTTGCAATGGAGGAAGAATGAAGGAAACTATTGCAGGTTTATCACTCAAATATAATGAAAAAATGCAATTGTGAAGGGAAAAATGTGATTAAAGTACACTGGAAAATGAAGGTAGGTAATAAAACTCAGTTACTAATGATGTGTGCATACAAAACTATGAAAATTGATGTGTATAGAGATACATATAAAAGGATGCAAAATACAGACATCTATATATTTAATTATATTTGAAGACATTTTTAGAGAACTAATATTTACGTTTGCTTTGCTATTTCGAAATGATGCATCTCATCTGGATTTACTAGATATTAAATACATACTCGCTAGTACAGCATTCCTACGCCAGGTTTTTTTGTCTTTTCAATTCCTCATTTCCATTCCTTTCAGGTGAAAATCGCTTCAGTAAAACAGATAATTGCTTCTGCTTTGCAATGTCAAACAGTTTGCCTCAGGTTATGGCAGTGTCTAAAATTAAGATGGGAAAGAAAGTTCTCATTATCTTTCTCCATTTCAAGCAACCTTTCATCTCATCCTCTTCGCTGGTGTCCAAAGTCACTCTCCCTATTGTTTATTCTTTTCTACTCTTTTCTTGCATTTAGTTAGAATTTTAGTTCTTCTCTTCCACACAACTCTTCACCTTCAGTCTCAGTTATGAATGTCACTATTTTACAATGGCTAAAGAGGAAACCTAGAATATGTGCAATCCAGTTGCTCAATTCACACTACTTTCAGTACTAGTCATAAATCTTTCTCTATTTAATTTTTATGCTAAAAATTCTTCCACATCTTGAGCCAGAAAAAACATAAGACTCCTTTAAGACTGTTTATATATATACTCTATTCTTGAAATTTTGAAAAGCCTTAAGATAGAACTGCCACTCATTTCCATATGCATATTTTTCCATAGTCTTGCCTTAACTGCCATCTCTTGGCAATGAAGTTCTAAAACTGTGTCCTTGCTGTTAAAAAGACAAAGTACAGACTGACAAATGTGAGGCAATGATAACATACAGCAGCTCCTGCTGCTGGGCTATCAAATTTTACAAGAGTCAGTGAAGCAACCAACCACTGAGTCTCCTTCTATTGTAACCACAAAACTGTGCTTTTATGTTGGAAGGACTGAAGAAGTTTTCAGTTTTCTATTCAAGGACAACTAGAGCATGGTGCTGATAACGCCAAGGCTGTGGGGTCAATCCCTCTATGGGCCATTCACTTCAGGGTGGACTAGATGACCCTTGTGGGTCCGTCCCAACTCAGAATATTCTGTGGTTCTGATGTGCAAATTTTAGGCATCCCTTTAGCAGGATAGCATGGCATGACTGGGATCTTTTGCTGAATATCTATTTGTGGGTTTTTTTCAGTCTAACCCAAAAAAATAGATTTTAAACCCCCAACAAAGACACTATGTGTGAGCTTATCCATACATATATTTATATTTTCTGTATTTGTGGGATTAAGCAATACTTAATAGAAACAAACAAAAGTTATCTGATGAAACAGGTTGCCTAAATATATGCTTTCCTTTTCCCAGATGAGCACTAACATTCTTTATTTTGACACCAGTTGTGAAGAATGACTTTTTGGTCCAGTCAGAATGCTCTCTTACAAGTGAAATTCCAAATGCTTTTTTGTAAAAGCTGGAGAGACCAAGGCTCAAGGAATGGGCTCATAGGACTCTTTTGACTTTTGTTTCACAAATCCACATACATCTTGTTCACAGATGTTCTGTTAACCCAAAATATTATTTGTTTTAAACTACTGACACTAGAATTCATCACAAATTTGTTTGATTACTTGAAATAGGTATTAATGAAATATTATTATATCATGGGTTTATCTTTTAATTTTGTACTCCCCTGGCGCACTTACACAGCAGAACTCAACTCATACAACTGTCATACAGTATCATTTAAACATATTATTCAGTTCTAAAAAAGAAATAGCTAAAATAGTTGGACAAGCATCATAGCACTTCTTTATTACATTCTGCAAAGCGATTTCTTTGAGCAAAAGAGAAACAACATCCAAGCAATTTCAACCCCTTTGCAATTAAAGTCATAAATTCAGATAAATACAACTGACAAAAGCATTAGATTTAAAATGATACTTCTATTTGTAAATTACCACTCAGAATTAACTAATATATAAAGAAATAATGCTAGTGATATCTAATGTTAAGCTTAGTCAAAAATTACTCAGGTACTCTAGTAGAAGCAGTAGAAGCAAATGGGAAGGAGAAGTAGAGAAGCAGAAGAGAAGCAAATTGATTTTAAAATGCAATGACAGTGCAATAAAACTCTCAACATAACATATACATGTATTTTCAAATTCGTTTTCAGTGATATGGATTTTCTTTGGTGATTTGACATAGTATTTAATGAAAAATGCATCATTCTTCACTAGTTTACATAGATGTCATTGTACTAAATTTATTATTTGTTTTAATTTAAACAGAAGTAATGAGACCCTGAAACACTTATGTTTCAGTATGCTTTCTTATTAGTTAAAAAAGTTTGGTGAGACATTTCAAAGCAATTTTTTCAAACTACTGGAAGCAATTACATTATGAGCAATAATAATGTGCTCATCATTAACCTGTAGTTGTTTTCCTAAAAGTAAAAATGTATTAAAAATTAATTTATACATTGCATATTTAGTCTATATTTACAAGACTACATACACTTTGTAGACTTTATATAAATGTAGTACCTAAATATATGCAAAGTATACAATCATATATGCATATTAAGTGTATCCTTAAAACTGGTGAATAACTTGTAAGCCTTGACTCATCAAATAACCGCAGTTTTCAGGAACGCCATAACAGACTCATTTCTAGCAATTTACAGGATCATACAGAAACATACTGGATCATACAGAACTAACCTCAGAGGAACAAACAGAATTTAATTTCAGATGCAGTAACCTCTGCCCTCAGTTTGTTTGGCAACATGGAAGCTCTAAAGGGCTGAAGAAAAAAGGGCTGGTTTGGTTCTTATATTTTCGGGTATAAAACAGATATAACATTCAAACAGATATAATTTCAGGAGATTCCTATACAACACATTGCTGTCTTTTTGTTTTTTTTTTTTTTTTTTTTCAGATATAGCACACGGCCCAATTTTGTTATCTGCCATGTAAAGGTACATGTTAGATGTTTTCACTTTTTTCAAAATGTTTCAGAGATTGGCTCAATGAGATAATCAAGACAGTTTTGAAAAATGCTTGTGGCATTTGACATAAAAGGGATTATTACACAGCTGAGAACAGAAGAAGCAAAGAAAAGGCAGCAAAGCTTAAGCCTGGAAATGAATAGAAAGCTCTTCTTTCTAATATAAATGTTTGCAACTCTACTGTTTTGCAAAGAGGAGATAAAATTCAGCAACAGTTTTAAGCCCTTCATCATTTAATGAACACAGGTTAATAGGATCATAATACATTTCCTAGAGTTATGAACTCCTCCTTACTTCCAAATTCCGGCTGTATGAGAAGTCTGTTGCAGTCATGGATCACTGCTTAAATTCTCTCATAAAATGTATTTATTCTCCTTTCCCCACTGAGATGATATTCACATTCGACATTCTTGAAACTGAGCTGTTCTATGTGAATATACACCAATATCTATCTACATGAAGAAAATAATCTAGATTTAATTTGCAACAGTGAGAAGTAAGAGCAAAAAATACAAGGGAATGAACTATAGCTACTCCTTTAAGAACTCAGGAAAGAGAGGGAGATTATTCCCTAATTCAAGGCAAAGCAATAAAGAAGTAAATTAGCAAGCACAGTAGCCTGGGAACAATAAATATGTCCACTAAGTTAGACACAGTGCATATGTGGCCGATAATTTAACACCATGAAAGGGGATTACAAATCTGCAGTGGTGCAGTGAAACACAAAATTCCAAAAAGATTTAGTGCAAGCAATACAAGGTAGCATTAAACAGCTGACAAAAGATAACAAGGGAAAAGCACACACAGTGTCAGAGATTTCATAATACTAAAAGGCATAAGGCCATCTAAACATGTAGACATTGCATCACTCTCAGTGTTGGCTTAATCTCTACCCTTTCAAGCAGGAGCTTGGCTGGCAGCTAGAAAAAAAATTCATTAAGGACAGGCTATCTCAAAAAATAAAAAGCTTTAAAGTAAGCTTTGACAATTTGAAAAATCAATTCATGTGCCTAGACTCATACTTTAAAGAAATATAAATCCCTAACCTAATCTATTACAAAGTAGGATTAGAAATAAATCAAGTGGTTTTGATAGTTTCCTGAACTACTTTAATGCTGATCTCTGTTGAAGAGTTGTATTATTGTGAATCTCACACAGATTAATATTTTATACTTCCAGGAGTAGCATTTCAGGCTACGACTGAGACAGATAGCCTGGAAATGAAATCATAAGATGTCCTAAAAGTATTTGCTATTGCTAACCAGGTTTCATTAACTACTTCTGGTCTTTTTCCATTAAAATGACAAATCTGAAAGACCAGAGTTTTCTATTTTATCATGGGAGGAGAAAAAGAAAGGAAACAACAATTAAATCAGATAAATTCAGCAAACACATACAATGCTGACATTTATCACATGATGATTGGTAAATACTTCAACAAGTATTTACCAAATAACATTTCAAAATAAATGTGTTGATGAAAGAACACATGCATAGATTTTCCATCAAGTTATAATACTGAGTGAATTTTCCTAAGTGTTTTAAATTATCATTTTCTAAATTCCAAAATGTACTCTTACCTACCTAGGCTTCGTCAATAAAAACCAAACAAAACCCCAACCTTCCAGACTATAACATATTGGCAATAAAGCTTCATAAGAGCAAAGTTATTTAAATGGCATTATCTGCTATTTGCCTTATTTTATACAGCCATTTTTTCCCCACAGAGTGCTAATAAGTGCTTGCTGTAGAAGAGGTTTACATTTAACATCTGTCAGTTGTATCCAGAAGTAGCACCTACAGGGAACTGTCTAATAGATTGCTATTCTCCTCTGTAGCACCAGCAAATCTGTCTCACATCATTTACATACAGATAGTTATAGGCATTCATCATTTCATTATGCTGACTGCCTCACTATTCTAATGTATAATGTCTCTTTAATGAGCCTCAAAAAATACAATATTCCTTGATTTATGACTGCTTAACTGAAAAATTATACAGATTGACAAAAACTCATTGTAAAGCTTTTTTGTGTTCCCAATACCTTGCACTTTAAATTTAACAATTACTCTCGAGTTAATCCCATGATTTGCTCCTTTGACAAAAGAAATTATGCAATTTTACCACACTAGGCTTTACAGTCGTTGCTGTTTTAATAAATACACTTTCACTTCCATGAGAAAGCAGTATAGAATTCAACAAATTAAAACTGATCAGTTTTTGTCCAAGAAATACAATGTATTGGGCAATCTGTTTCAATATTATTATATGCCAATTACTGTATACTTCCTAAATTATCATGTGGAATACTGCCGTACTAGTCATGCAAGAGTGACTCATAAATGAGCCAATTTATATGTTGAAGTGAATTGAACTATGGTTTATTGCATGAACTTCAATTATTTTATACACAAATGCTTAGCCCTGAAAAACAACTCTGCCATTAAAAGCACACTGAAGTAATACAAACATACCAGAAACACCAAACAGAAAGCTGAGAACAAGAGGGAAACACTTTGTTCCTTTGACTGCACCCAGGCATTAAGTTCCCCCAACACTGCATCTCCCTTTGTTTATAGGTGTGTCTGCATTCCTCTGGTTTTGAATACCCAAGCTGAAAAGGTTTACAAACTCCTCATGTTGGCCATTGGAAGCACAAATTTTCACGAAGTATCAGAAACCTTATGGTACCTTGTTTCTGACATATCTACAACTTACAGCTGAATGTTTTTAGCATGTGAGAAAGTGTTGAGCTCTGGCTGGAGTTTCTCCCATAACAAACTTTAATTTTTTACGCCCTCATCTAATACAGTTTAAGCTTACCCTACAGTCAGTCAGTTTGCAACTCCCCCCCCTTTGCTCAGCCTTTTTCCATAGAAGTTTTAGAAACACCATAGTGATACCTTTCCCTTTTCAAATGCCACTCCTTACAGAAGGTTCAAATACAATGAGTGCAGATAAACAAATGAGCACTAATGTAACCTTGCACTGCCTTATCTTCAAGTGTCACTTTCTATTTCCAAATCATGAAACCAGGCAACAAAGGCTATCCATCCAATACAGTAGAAATCTAGAGAGATTTAAGCAACAGATGGCAAGCTACATTCCCTAGATCCCTGCAAAAAAGTCAACTTTAAGTGAAAAATCAAACAAATCAACAATACAATACTACTGAATATTCAAGAGCTGTTTCAGTAGATGGAAATATGTTATGATATGACAGAAAATAAAGTGCACAAATGACACTGATATGTTTGACAATGACAAGTTAAATGCTCAATACAGTAAAAATTTTTGTTTCATCATTTTGGATCCCTGTTTTAGCTCCTTTGCACCGAATATTCCAGTTAACATCAACATCTGAATTTCAAAGAGTCAAACTTCTAAAGGAGTTTGGTATATCATAGGAATATAGGTATATCATTCCCTAATCACCACCGTGTGTTTTTATAGTCTAGGAAAAATTCACATATCTACACATTTCAACAATATAAAATGGCAGTCTATCAAATAAGCCAATACAACATTTTTTAGAATTTTTAAAAATTAATAAACCCCAATAACTCCAAAAAGTTGTTACTTTGCATGCAGAACTAATACCTCTGATTCCAGAAAACTGGTATGCCAATCCAAATACCTGTTCCCAATAGAAGGCCTTAATTTCTAAACCTGAATACTTCATGAATTCAAAATATCTCAAAATATTCACTCCTCCCCATAACAATAAAGAGATTTATATCTCAGCTTGCATTAGTGATAAGACCCAATTTAACCCAATTCAATATTTACTAATCACAATATATCCTTAGACTACCCCTCTGACCATCTCAGAACTATATTTCTGTGTCCCCTGACAATAACTATGAGACACAGAGCCAAGGGCAGCCATGGACAATGTTTATGCTGCCTTTTAGTGTTCGTATTGTGTATCTCTAGCTGGAAGAGACTATGACTACTTGTTATCTTAGTGTCACAGAGAGAAGTTGATAAGAACAAATACAGATATCCCTATAATCCCTTCATGTTACAATTCTATTTCTTGCTTTTCTTGCCTTACAAATTCATTATTTCATCTCCTACAGTACACAGAGTTACCATTTCCAAAAGTCATCTAATAATGCCTGTGACTCATGATTTTCCTTCCTCAATCTGAATTTCAGAAAAGGCAGTGGAGGAACATCAGAACAAGCTTTAAGCCTTCACATTGCTCTTTCTTATGTGTGCATATAAATATTTCTAACTGTTTCTCTGGTAGAATACTAAATTAGCCATTTTCTTGTAGAGTACTGAATTACACAGAACCCCAAAAAAATTCTATAATATGTTTCCCACTGACTGAGCCTACTTACAGGAAGGTGGTGTTGCAAAAGGATTCAATACTTCAATCAGTGTAGTCTGCACATCAGAAGAAAATCCAGAGTGTGTTCTGTTCCTGTGATCAATTTTCTATCTTTCTGTAGCTACACCTAAGAAATAACCAGTACAGAGTCAGTACAACAAAATATAGAAAATAACACAAACCAAATTATTAGAAATGAAAAAATGAGAATATGTCAAACAATAATTTACGGCAAAGTCCATACGATTATTCATCAGTGTGGAAACATAGAAGACAAAAGTTTAAATTTTGTGCTAATTTAATTCTGTAGTACCCAAGTGATTCCAGAGTTCTTCAATCTCCAGACTGCCAAGTAGAATCAAACAGATGTTATCATTACACCTAAACAGCCATCTGGTAGCCTGAGAGGAGAAACATAATGGCCACAGAGGGAACTGGTCCAGCCATCCAAAACAGCACAACCACGTTTCCATTCAGCATGTACAACAACTGGAGTACATCTTACATGTGAAGTAAACAGTCACGTTTATTTAACCGTAGAGCTCATTCATAATTTTTGTCTCTCAGTAGAAACAGAAGAAGCAGCTTCTCTTCCTTCTGATTCTAATTTACATACTTGGCAGAGTTCTACAGAAAGCAGAAGAGACAGGAATAAGGCATTAAAGATGGCCTGTTTGGGTATTTGTTAAAGGGGGCAGGGTTCAGATGTATCTTCACATCCAAACCAGTACTGACAAGGGCTGGTACTACTCCCTTTAAGCAGCTGAAGTGAAAGCTGAACCACTATCCAAATTAAAAAAAAAAAATTTACTCCAGGAGATTACTATTCTTACTTTATCTTTTATATCTAGGCTTTGCTGTAAATTAATCCCTCCTACTTCTTGTCATATTTAAATCAGTTTATGCTGATCTCCTTTCTCAAAAATTTTACATATTGCTACCCTCATTCTTCGCATTTTTTAGGTTGAATAAACTTGATTCAGTCTTCTTTTGATGCCTTTAATATTTAATTAATTATCAATAACCAGATACATTTTTCTGTCCTTTTAGAAATTTAGACAACTTGAGCCTCCAAGTTGTTTAACTGGATCCTTACACATTATGCTCCTAAGGATCTGCAGAGATCAAGTGGATCTTGTTTCACCAGTTTCTATCCCTTGTACCTTTACCACAGACTATAAACCCAGTAAACAGAAATGTTTGTCATGCCTCCAATTCATAAAGGGTGAGAGAGGAATAAAGTGTTTTCAGATTTGTCAAAAGATGTCTGCCAGGCATTTTAGCACATCTTGGGTTCTGCTACTGCTGAAAGGAAGGAAAACACTTGCGTAAGAAAGCAAAAAAAATCTGGAACTGGCCCTACGTGTAACAGGATGGCATGGTAAATATGCTGTCCCCATATTCTTCCCTGAAGCATTAGAGGGAATTCCCCGTCTTGCATTTGTGCTGTTAATTATTCCTACTTAGTGCTTCTGCTTGTTCTCACCAAATTCAATGTCTTTTATTTTCCAGTATTTCTAAAATTTATTAGGATTATTTTAAGCCTGGCACAGCAGCAATATTAGCATCTACTCCATTTCCAAAACTACCAACAATACCATAGAATAATATTACACCCAGTACAGCATTTTAAAGAATTACATTCCCCCCCAGTTACTGTGGAAAAGAGTGACTGCAAATAAATATTGCATCTTTTGAACCCAAAAAACTCAAATAATATTTTTAGTCTAATCTTATCTAGATCACAATTCCCTAGCTTACTTAAAATAATACCATGTGTAATTATCAAAACTGCAGTTTAATAAATTAAAGTAATATCTCCTAACCCTTAAGGCTTACTGCAGTTTTTGAAGAGAAAAAACAGGACTGACTTATTCCCTACAAATCTGTGCTGTTCAATCTCAGTATCTCTTGCAGATGCATAGAAAGAACAGTTTGATAATTTCAGGTCTCTCAGGGAAATTCAGGTAAAACAATTATGCACAATTCTTTGGGTATTTCTTCAGGTCTTACTGTCAGCCCTTTTCTGAGCTTTTGAAATTTTACCATCCTTAAGTTCTCAAATATGATGTTACTATCCTGTAAAGATTTGTTTACTCCTTTATGCACATCTTATGGCTTTATAAATCAAATAATCTTTGCACCTAAGACCCAAATAAAAATAGTGCTTTGCTTCTAGTTGAGCTTAACCTTGCAGTTAGATAATTTGTATTTATTTTTGTAAGAGAAGTTCATCATTTTTTTGCGTATTTAATTTGTTATATTTACTACAATCATTGGATTCTAACATCAACCATCTGATATTCCAATAATGACCCCTGAATCTTCCACTGCTTTCTATACTGAATCAACTAGGTTGGAAAAAACACTTCTTACCTCACACAAAGAGGCTAACAGAATGTGAGATAGTTTATGTGTAACTGTTTATGTTTAATTTTTAAGGTTTTACATAATTGTATGTAGGTTTCTCCCACCAGCTCCTTTGATCTTTCAGTGAAGATTTCCTTTAAAAGCAACTTTAGCTGTTTAGCTTGCACTAATTTTCATGCACAGAGGGAATTTTCCAAATTTCTGAGTATGTTTAAAAATGAAAACACAGTCTGTTATGTTTTTAAATACAACTGATTTTCAAAATGGATGTTTGTATTTTGGGACATCTATATTAGATTGCTGGGTGAAGCTCTTCAAATAGAGAAGAATATACATTAGATTAGAGAAAGTATTGTAATTACAGGAAAGAACATAGAAGACAAAACCAGATTAATCTAAGACCACTCAAAACAAGTGTCTCATGTGCCCAGGTTCACCTGTGCCAGCTCACAGGAAAGGTAACACAGGGAGGTCTCAGTTAACCACACGTGCACACGTGTGCACACCTACATGACATAGCTTGTTCTTCAGTTGATGTTCCTAACAAGATGAAAACTTAACAGCAAACTGTCAGGTGTTTCTTCAGGCTGTCACAGAAACTGGTGGAGGGTGCTGTTCCTCTTGAATAAATTAATGAACTACATGCTCACTGCAGCAAATGATTTTGTATGCCTTTGTTGCCCATATTTTTCACCTTCTCTGCTACTCCACCGATGATCTTCCCAACACTACATCCTCTCTGATCTATAAGGTTAATCTGCTTTCTTAATATTAGGATGGAAATTAGGGACTACAACTTTCCACAAGCCATAGCAGGCACTGTATACTTTTAGAAGATTATCAACAAAACATATAGTCCACTGTCTAAGAAAAGTTTAAAACAGGGCAGTAAGTCTAAAACAAATATGCTGCTTAAACAAAGCTTTGGGATAGTTGTCCTTTTGGCATATGAAAGCAATGAGAAATATAATCTATCTCTGGAGAGAAGACTATGTTAACATCTGTATCTTATTTTAAGTACTAGATTAATTTTTTTCATAAGACTTTCTCTGGCTTCTCTGCTCTGTAATATCCCACCCTTAACATATAAAATGACCCTAAGAAAAGCAGTTCAGCCCTGTAATTCTACTACTTCCATGATAATAGCATCCCAGATAAGGAATATCTATCAAATGTGTCAGAAACTTATCTGTTCATTCCAGTCTCCTTTTTTGCCTTATTTTTCTTATCTTCCAGCAGCACATGCCTTGGCTTCTACTCAACATCACTCACAAAGCTCATAGATAAATAAATCAAACAAATAAATATATCCTAAAAAAATAAAATAAAAATTTCAACACCAAACACACCCTCGCACGCTCTTTTTCCAAGTCTGGAGTTGTCTAAACTCTATTATTTCCTTTTCCATGATAAAACGCAACCTCCCTAGAAAACTTTACAATCTTCTAAAAGTCTTGCAGTGAGAAAGGGGGGTGCGGTGAGGCAGGGCAGTATGGGACAAGGAAGGGCAGGGCAGCATGGGACAAGGGAAGGGCAGTACGGGACAAGGAAGAGCAGGAC
The DNA here is from genome assembly GCA_013396995.1 of Dicaeum eximium. Taxonomy (NCBI): domain Eukaryota; kingdom Metazoa; phylum Chordata; class Aves; order Passeriformes; family Dicaeidae; genus Dicaeum; species Dicaeum eximium. Next base: position 278,663 of record VWZP01001888.1, read on the forward strand.
AAGGTGTGCTGGCTCTGGCTTTGCAGCTGTGAGCCCTGGGTGGGCACAGGAGGGAGAGCTGCAGGGAGCAGGGGCTGGGAGCAGCTGCACATCGGGCAGGGAGGCAGCACTGGGAGCTGACTGCCACCACCCCATGGGACAGCAGGTCTAGGGACAAGCCATATGCAAAAAGCAGCGGTATTCCACCCCTTTATTCCACTGGTAAGGCTTCTCCTCAAGCCTCTAGGATCCCTAAGCTTCTGAAGAGATTTTCGAGACATGAAGCAGCACCTGCAGGAGATGAAAGAGGAGTGGATCACTTACTGAACCCACTTAGACTTATATAAGTTCACGGCCCTGGTGCACGGCATCCCCAGAGGTGCTCATGGAGCTGGCAGGTGTCTCTGTGAGACTGCCTGTCCTTTTTGAAATGTTTCTGATGACTTGAAGGCAGTTGCTGTCACGCTCCTCTTTACAAGCAAAAAGAAAGTCCAAGGAGCTACAGGCTGGTCAGCCTTACCTGTGTCCCCAGAAAATTGCGGACCAGGTATTTGTAGAAGCCGTTTCTTCTTGCCTGAGCAGATCATGCCTGGCAACCTCAGTGCTCTATAAACTATGTAATAAGGTTATTATATATTTAAAATCAATGGAAAGCTAAATTCTTTTGCAAATAGGTAATGCTATCTGAAATGGACACACACAGGCTATGGACTGCATTGTACAAAAAGCAGATGTCAAATCTGAGCATCTGTGTCATTTAAAATTTGAGAATAGCTGCTATTTATTTTAGCAAAATGCTAAAAAAATTAAATTTGCTTCAATTTCTTAGAAGTACCTACTTTGATGATTTCTCACTTTTTTAAAAAAATTGTTTTCCATGCAGATAATTAAAAAAACCTTCAGACATGTTTCATTTGGTTACAGATATATCATTGACAGAGTAACACATTTTCAGAGTTGTATAAAATTGCATTTACTGTTGCTATAATATTTTGTCTTTCAAAATATGAAAGATATTATTTCATTTTCTAACAGCTTATTTATACAGTTTATGTTCCAGAAAACATGGCATCTCTGGAAAAATTATGTCCAATGACTATGGTAAAAATATGAAGCTCACTTCCAATAAGATCTATGAGAAAATGCTGTGAGGAAGCATGAACCTGAAAAAAAATTACCATCTTCAGGTGAAAAATAAATTCACCTTAAAAGCTTGAAAATATCAAATATTCCATCTACGAAAAATCTAATAATGCTTTTATTGCTGCACAGCTAAACATCACACTTTCTGAATTCTTCATGTTATATGTAGTCTCTGGAAGCCCACATACCTCACATGGATACTATAAAAATACACAGAAGAGCTTTCAAACATTATCAATGTTGTAAGAGACATGGATATGTATGTTGAGATGATGCCATAAAGAGTTCATGACCTCTTTTCCAACCTTAATGATTCTGTGATTTTATAATGCAGTAATGCTGCCTAGGAAGAGAGTTAAAGCAATAGAAATTTAATCAATATCTTATTATAAGTATGATATGAAAACTTGTGAAAAAGGCTTTCTACCTAACATCTGCAAAAATATGAACAATCCTTACTTGTAGAGTCATAGAACTTATTAAAAGTAAATGTTTCTCTAAATTAAATCTTTTATCAAAAACAGCAGGAAAGTTTCTAGCCATTTCTTTCCCTTGTAGATTTTTAATAAAATCCAGGTATGACTGAATGAACCCAGAATACTCTATCTACCATGGACAACATATTTCAAGTACAGTGCTCTGAGCTGGCTTTTAGCTCCTGAATCTAAAAGATGTATTACAATGAAGCAAAGTTTTATCTTACCAAAGTTAAGTTCTTGATTATTGAAAATTACAAAGAAGAATGTGGTGAAGAGCAATTTAAAATATGCTTGAAACTAACAGCACATTCAAAATATGAAGTAAGACTGCTTCAATCTAAATTTACAATTTGGACTTCTTTTTATCATGTATAGCAAGAATTTCCAAGGAACTCTGCCAGAAAGAGAAAATATGCCTTAATATATAGGAAAAAGGGAGTACTGGAAATGATGGTATCAAATACTTATTTTTTTAGGTCTAAATATCTATAAAAACTGGCCTAATGTGTAGCTTTCATGTTTTAATATTTACTGTATTGTGTCAATTTAATGTAATTTACACTTTCAATATACTTCCTTTATCTGAACTGAACAGCCACTTCAATACAGTGATACTGTGTTTCACTCACTTTTCTTTTCCTCTAAAGATCTTAGGGTGAATTAATTATAGCCAAGACACCAAATATAAACACCCTGATCTCACTTACACTACAGTTATTTTATCTTTATTACTGAAGACCTTTGCCTACATGCAACAGTACATCATGATTTAGTTCACCAAGACTGACAGGCTACTCTTTATGATTTGACAGGATGTCACTGTAGTAGGTATGTTGACTATTTATTGGCTTTGGAAAGTCTCTTATGGCCTTCACTAACTCATAAAATTAACTTTCATTGTCCTCTCGCATGAGTACTGATGACAAAGTGTAATCTTATTACAAGAAAGAAAATGTCAAATAGTTTCTTAAGTAAAATATTTTTCTTCAGTGATTTAATGTATAAAGTTTTGCCTTGCATGAGTTACATTCAGTGCTTCACAGCACATAGTAACTTTTCATTATTGCAATGATCCTCTTTTGGTGTACTGTACAAACTCTCAGAAGTGACACTGTCAAACTGTTTCAAATCTACTTGATGCATGTCAAAGCTTCACTATTCAGAACTGGTGACTAGACACCTGAGCAGTAAAAAACCACAGAGAATTTCACTCTGTATCTTCAATACACTGTGTCCATGTATGACTACTTCAGCAAAGTAGTATTAGCTCTTGGCAAAAAAGGATTCATCTGGGCTGAAAGGCTGTCAGCAGCAATATGGTAGATGTCAATTAGAATAAAGTATGTGATGCAAACACATTTGCCAATTACATGCATTAGACCTCATAATGGCTGATGTCACAAATGTAGTTTGGTGATGAATTATCTTAAGGACAGTAATTACATTTTTCCATCAGTTGAATATACCCATTCTGAAGTTACAAAACAAGATCCACAGAGAAAATCTCCTTCAGACAACAGAAACAACTGAAATGTCAGAGTGTATGGTTGCTTACTGCATGACTTTTTTCAAGTTAGACCCAGCTTTGGCATCTAAGTACTCAGAATTATGTTGAAGAGATTGAAGAATAAATAAGTAACCAAAAATAGGTACTACCAAAAAATTACATGGACCAGATAATTTTTGATCTGGCCCAACTTCCCATCCAATATGGAGAGGATGGCATTTAAGATAAGAAGAGATGAGAACAGGGATGAAGACAGTAGCAGTTGCATATAAAGCTACCTGGCAGAACATCCAGTATTGGCAATTTTTAGATCATTAGTTACTCAAGATGAGGAGTTAGACTCAATGATCCTTATGTGTCCCTTTCAACTTGAGATAGTCTATAATTCTATGATTTAATACTTTCATTAATGTTCAAATATTAATACAAACATCTTAGTCTAAATAGAACTCAGATTCTATAATCTGTTATCTAAATGATCAGAACTGTATGTTTTTGCCTAAATGTATATATTTTATTTCATTTTTAAAATTAAAGGTATGGTGCAATACAATACCAGTCAACTGTAAAAAGGTTTCTGTCACAAATATAAGAAAGCTAAAGCTTGCAGTAAGGATAAAAAGCATGCTGCTGGCTGTTGAAGGAACTTCCCAGTCTCACAGGGCCTAAATTTTTAAAGAAGTGGTTAAACAGAAATGAGGCAGAAATTACTTGTATTATATAGTTTGTATCAACACCACTGGTTGTGTAATATATTAGGGAGTGTAAATTGAGCATCTAAGTTCCCTGTATCATGAAATGGAAAGAAAGTGCCTTTAGAAGACATTGAAGTTTAGGACTCAAAATAGGTTCCTCAAGTTTGGACAGTGTGGCTTGATCTCAATGTACATTTCCATCTGCTGTTCATTTATTGGCATAATCTGTTCAAATTATTTAAAAAGAGAAAAAGTCTTCCACCAAAACAAATACAATTTAAGAGCTGAACAACTAATGAGTTTATAAAAATACTTAGGTAGTTAAAAATAACTAGACGTTATTATAATAAAATTCAAAAAATCAGAGCTAAAAATATTTATTTTGTGGGTTTTAATAGGTACTAGATCTGTGTTAGTTAAGGAAGCAGAAAGAGAGACAAACAAGAATAAATTGGAGACCACTGTTCAGAACAAAAATAACCGAAATATTAATTCTGAGAAAACTATTGGGATTCATATATTACATTTGGAAAAAAATCCAAATGAAAGAGCAAATATCACATAGTAGAGCTAATGTACATAGAGGAAAAAGCAAAAGCCAATTTTGAAATACTGTCAGGTAATAACCTTCCAAAAAACCTTGAACTTTACACAGAGTTTCTGTCTGTATTCATGTTCTCCCAAACTATTTTACCCAACAGGTCTCAGTCACTTGTCTCCTTCCTCTCCAGCATTCCCTTACTGATCTTTCTGCAATTAATTTTTCAGTCTTTCTGTATCAATACAAGCTTATTACCAAGTAAATGGCAATTTCTACAATTACTTTAAATGTAATGTGCATTATATTGATTACATGCTAATTCAGAATATCTATTGTTTTCTTCTAGGCTCTCCTAAATTTTTTTGTAATTTAATTTCTACACTAAAGACAAAGTTGGGAATTTAGAAGAAAACTAATTTTTTTTGAAATAGTCTCAGGAAGGCTTGCAAAATGCCTATTCTCAACTTCTTTTTGGCAGCAATGGTTAGTTTCTAAATATAACTCATGAAAACATTATGTTGTTTTTTGGGTTTTTAAGAACAAGAACAGGATAGAAAGATGAAATAGGATAAAAGAATAACTTCCTTCTGTAGAAGTCTTAACATATCCCTGCACCTGTTGTAGATCTCAGCCCAGAAAGAGAACAGTGATTCCATGTTCAGTTTCCAGTTCCTACCAGATTTAAATTCATACATTTTTAATAGGAGTACAAGGACAGATCTGCTCCTCCTTTTTCCATCCTTAAGAGTGACTGTAAGGACCTGATGAGGGCTATTCCCTTGATGGATTTAAGTCACACAGCTAAGGGGGATTTTCCTCCACATTGTTCAACTTAAAATGTAATCAAGTCAAGTCCAAGTCAGCTGATGTTTTACAGAGCTTAATTCAAAAATGTGACATTTTATGCACAAGAACATTATAACAAGGTAGAACAGTTGAATAGTAGTTCAGCTTTTGGAGAATGAAATCCAGGTATTTTCTTTAAATTTAAAAGGGGTAGTAAGAATATAAGGGAAGACAGAAAGCAATTGAGTTAGCAGCCTTCCACTCCTTGCATAACATAAATAGGTAGGTCTAGCTTCCTGAATGTACAATCTTTTATCCCAGCTCTATTTAAAATACAGCATTGATTATTTCAATCACACTTTATCATTCTCAATGTGAACTTAGGAACTGTTTGCCACTGATTTGACTATTGTCCTCCAAAGAATACACCAATAATAATCTAACATATTTTCTTCTAATTCCTGATATATTTCTCCATTGACATAACTTCTTTTTACTGGCATATAAAATAAAGTTTTATTAAAATACAGCCAATAGACTGCTGTGTTAGTATTGACATAACCTTCTTGATCTCCCTTCTACAAACTGAATCTAGAGAATTAAGCAGAGACAGAATATATCTGATGTTCCTGAGTGAGAAATAACATTACTCCAAACGCACATACTACCAAATTTTGTCAGTCTTATAAATTAGTGACATAGGTAATTTTGGAGAAACAGACCAGTGGGTTCGGTGTTATCTTGTTCTAGGTACTTATCTTAATCTCAGGGTATTGAAACACATTTGAAACACAAAATAAAATCCAATAGAGCAAAATAATTAACCCCTCCCACAAGAAACCCTCCCCCAAAACCCCCAAACCAAACACGAAAAACCTCAACCACCACATTGTGCTGAGAGTTGAAACTGTGATAAGAGGAAAGAAAGATCAGATGATTAAAATCAAAATTATTTTGATTAGGAGATACTGTGGTGAGAAGAGGAAAACAAAAGAAAATCTGGTCAGTAGAATGTGGGTATCACATTCTACATGCTTTGAACACTCCTGCTAACTTCACAACTGGAAGAAAAAAATACCCATGTTTAAGTTTACTCATGTTTTAGCATTCAAAATAATCTGTTTAACTAATGAAACCTATAGAGGGTAAATTACATTATAAAGCTCAAGTGATGTATCTGCAACACTCCCAGCTTACTGTACAAGCTCTTATACCACATAAGGCATTTCCAACTCATGAACGTTTGACTCTTACTCTGGTTTGTGCATTTTACCTTCTTAGACTTCAGAGTCACATCTACCACAGTTTGTGGGTAAAGAGATCCATTTTAGCCAAATTTCTAACTCCTTTATCATTCTGTTTCAGAATGCCATTAAGATATAGTCTGCTGATGGCTATAAAAATGAGAAATCTGAAAATGACTGTATGTGTTATGTCTTGAAGCCATACTAAAAGTCATTAAAATTATCCAATAAAGAATGAAGTTAATCATTAGTTACAGGTTTGATATATCAGTGGAATGCTCTGTCATCACAAGAATCTTTGTTCTTTTTATAATCTATCCCTACGAAGTTTTTACATTAGCTGCAAAATTGGTTGTCTCAATGACAGGGACAGTCTTCTTTAAGGACAGGCAGTTTTTGCTCTTAAAATGTATTTACCTAATCAGGATTCTGTTGGGAACATATGAACACTGGGCTATATATAGCCACAAAAAAGTTTGAGTAAGCACAATCATTCTAAAATGAAAAATATTTTTTCAACTAATGTTTAAACTATGAGACATTCCTTATCTTTGCTCAAGGTATTACATTCTTGCCTAAAATGTTATCATTTGTTTAGTCATATGCTATACCTCTTGTAGTTACATGTCAACTTCCCATTAATATGAGGAAGAACACATGTACATAAATACTGCAAAGAAAACAAAAATACAAAATAAAAAAAAAAATTATTCTACAAATTGCATTCTGAAAAGACCAAGAGTTCTCTTGGTATTTTTATTCTTTTTATGTTTTCATTGTCTAAGGAGTAGATGTATCCAGGTTCTATTAATTCTACATTAGAGAATCAATTGGCTTGTATAAAAGAAGTCTGCAACAACACGATTGTGGAAATATTTAAGCAGAAACTGTTTTCAAAAAGTATTCTCTTCTAGAGGGACAGCTAACTTTGAATACTATGGAGGTGAAAAAACTCGATACCAAAAAACTGAACCTTCACTGCCAGAGGAAAAAATAAATTGCCCAATAGACACAAATGTAGCAAACTGTATTTATAAACATGGATCCCACATGTCCTAGCACTAATATCTTAAAACATTTCATCTATCGGCCCACAGAATTTGGACAGTTGTGGCTATTTCCAAACAGTCCTATGTGTTTTAGGCAGGTAATCTACATAAAAAGCAACACTGAACATTTAGAACCATGTTATTTTGCCAACAGGGATCTCAAAACAGGTTCATCATTCAAAAAAGATTAAATCTTTTTAAATAGGGTTGTTATGTACTCTAAAAATTTAAATGGATTTCATCATAGCATATGATGAAAGACTAGCATGTACTTGGCAGAACCTGTGGAGTACTTTGTTAAAAAAAGGAAATTCTTCACCTTTTGCCTTTTTTTGATGCAATATTGATTCCCCTAAAAATTATTTTAAATGTTTTATATACAGCTTCACAGCACATAAGGGTCAGAGAGGCCAACATGCTGTATTTCAAAATTTCCACAAAACTGATCATGTTAGTTCAGTATATCTTGTGACAAAATCATAGACAATGATACAGTCAATTGAAAATTAATGGAGGAAAAGTTTAGATTACTAATACACTTCAAAGGCATCTAAATTAACTGACAAAAAGCTGAGAAACAATATAGATTTTTTTTTTTTTTTTGTTAATTTTCCTGTGTTTGAGCATGATTAAGAAAGCAACAAGCATATTAGAATGCATGCAGAGTGACTTGAAAAATTACTCTGGAAATGTAATCATGGCACACTCATGGATACAATCCTCTCTGGAACTGGCTACACAATACTGATCACCTCCTCTAAAATACCTCAGCATTTGCAACAGTCCAGAGAAGAGAAATTAGAAGTGTGGTTATTCAATCTGTAGAATTTGTAGGTAGTCTTGAGGCAAAGAATATTCAACAACAGAATTTGACATTAGTGTGGATAATAAAAAAAAATTCCGTCTCAAAAATTTGAGACAAACATGAAACTCTGATAGGCAGTTTTGACATAAAAACTAAATTTGAGGCAACTTTATAGCAAAAATAACCAGAAGAGATCCAAATAATGTGTACAGTGTAACTCTCACTTAACATGAGACATAAGCAAACATCACTCCAGGCATGTTATTAAGCAGCAAAACCAGATTCAGTTCTTCCTTTTCTTACTCTTTCATAGTGTAAAATGATGAGGACAAATCATAAATTTGTAGATTGTAGATTATTTTTTTAAAGTTATGTCTAACTATCCTATTACTCTACTTAAACATAAGCAAGGCCATCTATGTTTTTCCAGCACATATATGCGATCCACTAAAATATATTTTTTTGCTTGTGGACCTGAAACAGCTTTCATAGTTGCTACCCTCATGGTTTCTTGAGTCAATATATTGGAGTTTCCTCTTACTGCAATGTGGTTTTGAAATACAAGAAGTAATGTTGTATTTTCTTTGTCACTTTTCAGCCATGTAAGAGTACTTAGGAGCCTGGCACTTAATCACCTAGAACAGAGTTGAGGAGGGCAGGGAACAGCCTATGATACTCTGCATTCATTATCTCAAACATCTCTGATGTCTTTCCTGTTATATGGGTCACAAGAAGACTTATTTCCAACATAAATACATGTTTTATACATGCAGTTACAAGCACATATATTAAAAAAATTTAAATTTGAAAAAGATGAGAAATTTATATTTTAAAAAACCCTTAATAAATGTGTATTTCCTATCTCCATCTGCTAATAGTCATTTAATGAATGCCCCAGAAAGCAGGATTTCAAGCAGTTTAGAGTACTCTCTTGGAAAGCTACTTCTAGTACTTCTCAGAAAGCATTCAATTTTATGAATACTTCAGGCTGTCAAACTACAATTTTTCTCTGCTAAATATAGTCTCCTAAAGGCAAAATATTAATGTTTAAAAAAATAAATCCTGTTACTATGCAGGCTTCTCTGTCAAACCACAGCCTTCTGTTTCTCTATAATGTGCAAGTACCATAGCTAAGTAACACACACATTATCCTTCAATCTCTTATGTCACAGAATATAATTTCTCCAGGAACCAAGGCTCCGCATATTAATGTATAAATATGTGTGCTTCAGCTCACGGGTTGGGCACAAAGGGTTACAGTGAGTGGGGTGACAGACTGGGGACCTGTCACCAGTGGGGTTCCACAGCATTCCATCCTAAGCCCTGGGCTCTTCAGCATTTTCATAAATGACTTAGACACAGGACTGGAAGGGATACTAAGCAAGTTCACAGATGATGCAAAACTGGTAGGAGCCATTGTCTCCATCAAATGCAGAAAGGCACTGCAGAAAGACCTTGATAAATCAGAGGACTGAGTAATTACCAACCATATGAAGTTTAACAAAGAAGAGTGGTGGATTCTGCACTTGGGATGGGGCAACCCTGGAAATATGTGCACTCTGGGGAATGAGATGCTGGAAAGCAGTGCCACAGAAAGGGACCTGGGAGTCCCAGTTGACAGCAAGTTGAACCTGAGCCAGCAGTGCCCTGGCAGCCAGGAGGGCCACCTGTGTCCCAGGGTGCATCAGGCACAGCATCACCAGCTGGGCAAGGGAGGGGATTGTCCCGCTCTGCTGTGCTCTGGACTCACCTCAAGTCCTCTGTGCAGTTTTGGGCACCACAACACAAAGAAGATATTAACCTACTAGAGGGTGTCCGAAGGAGGGCAACAAAGATGGTGAAGGCCCTTGAGGTGAAGCCATTTAAGGAATGGCTGAGGTCACTTGATCTCTTCAACCTGGAGGAGACTGAAGGGAGATCTCATCGCAGTCTACACCTGCATGGTCACATCACCAAGCCTGGGAGAATTCCACAAGTGTTTGCCAATACTCTTGGGCACATGGTGTGACTGTTGGGGCTGTTGTGTGCAGGGTCAGGAGTTTGACTTGATGATCCTTGTGGGTCCCTTCCAATTAAGCTTATTCTTTGATTCTGTGAAAATACAGGCAGCACTATTTCTCACAGTCTAGCTTTGGTCTATTTGCTCTATGATTTCAACAGTCATTTCTTCACAGTGATGGATCTTCCACTTTAAGTAGGAGTTAAATCACAGAACCATTTAGCCTGGAAAATACCCTTCAGATCATCAAGTCCAACTGTTAAGCTAATCCTTAAGCAGGTTCACTGCTAAGCCATGTCCTTAAGTGCCATGTATACCCATCTTTTAAATACCTTTGGGGATGGTGACTCAACCACTTCCCTGGGCAGCCTATTTAATGTTTGGTCACCCTTTCTGTAATGACAGTTTTCCTAATGTCCAATCTAAACCTACCATTGTGGGAGTTAGGAGTAAAATGCTGTACAGGAAAAGAGATTTTGAAGTGAAGAAACATAACTGAAATAAATATTGAGGGCATAACAGATATTTTTATGTGAAAAATGTAACACCACTTGATTCTAGATTTTAAGCCCTGAGTTTTTAGAGCCATCAGTACAGCAGGGCATATACAAACCCCTGCCCATGACTAGTAACCACACAGTCCTCTGTGACAAGGCCAGTAACAGTACTCATGCATAAATAACAAAAGGTGATATGCAAGAGCTACAGAGAAGGTATTACTACTAAATCTTACTTCAACCAATGTTGAAACCAACAGATTGTTTAACTACTCTTCAAAACTATTCCCCCTCTGTACTGACTCCAATTAAAGAGAAATCAGTGAGACAAAAAAAGATTCCAAGAAGCTGAATGAAGAACTCCTACAGAGTGAGAGAGTTTATCTTTTCAGTCTGTAATACTAAAAGGATGAGCACTGGAGGAAATATAAAATATATTTGTTTGAAAACTACTTTAAGGTTCTTTAATAATTTTTTGTACCAAGACAAATAGTGTTACTATAAACTATTTTCTTTAGCAGTACAGTGCCCTGAATTCTCCTCTCCCTGTGACAGCAACACATTGTTCACATTAGTTTCAGTAAAACAGAAATATTCAAAATATTGGTGCAGAAAAACACTACTTCAAACACCTTACTTGTAAGTGAAAATCTGTTTTCAGACTGTTGGGAGGAACTGTGGAAAAAACCTTCATAGACCAACTCCTTCAAATGAAAAGTAAAGTCTAAGTATTGTTGTCAGTATAGAGCATGAGTATTAAAATTTGTACGGTAAATTAATCCACATACAGAAAACTGTATAAACATAGCATGATAAACGTTTCAGCCTGAAATTATTTTATTTAAAATGAAATTAAGCTTTAACAAAATTATATTCTTCTTTCCTTGTACTTTTAAAGTCAGTGATTCATAAAAATAAATTCTTATTTAATATTTAATTAAGAAACACTTAGAAGTATTTAGCAGGAATATGAGATACATTTCTTGTATCTTATTTTTTCCCATCTATGTACAATAGTTTCCTATTTACAGTTATATATATCAGCTAAGGTAAACTACCTGAACAGGTATATATGTGCCAGTGGCTCTTTAGCAACAAGCAACAAACAGGCCAAACTAAAAAGCCAGTAATTTGTCCCATATTAAAAAAAATGCTTAAAGAGAGTACACATACTGATATGTGCATTTTATTAGAGAACTTCACTTAAATTAAATATAAAACAATTTTTAAAAACATTGAATTAATAGTAACAAAGTATTTTTAAAGCAAGAACACAACTTCAAATCTCAAATTCTAAACCACATACAGTTCTTGGTTCCAGTCATAAGTGGCTATAGAGATACAGCTGCCTGACACATATTTTTCTAGTGATTTTAAAGTGCTGAATGACATCTGTGTGAATTCTATTTCTATGCTGAAAAACAAAAGACCCACACACAGTAAAAATTACAATTCTGTGTAATGAAGCTTAACATTGTATGGCAATTATAATATTTAAAATTACAACATTAGGAAAAATTACTGTAATTTTTCAAAAGCCATTTAATGACTTCCTCTTCCACATTTTTGGTATATTTAATTTTACTCCAGCTTATTTATTTCTTCTTGACTGAATTATATAAAAATGGAAATCTAAATATTAAACATTCAAACATAAATATTACCCTGCGTTAATGATCATATTATTTTTACTAATCTAAACATTAAATTAAGAGGTCATGTTTACTTGTGTTTCCTATTTACTTGCTGAAGATAGAAATGATAAATTTTACCTTCATTGATGTTTACTCATCCAGTATTAGTTAATTGTATACAGTTGCAGTAGATCAATGCACCCAAAATAAAACTACTTCAATCTCCAGGGAAAACATTAAATCTCTAATTGATGTTTGAAGCCAGAGAACTGGCTGTACTTAATAGGTATTTCATCTATTCTGAAGTAATTTCCTGGGCTTCTACCTTTGAACCTGCAATAAATCTCTCTTCCCGCAGTCCCTCTTTCAGCACCTAAATTAGACAACATACTTTTGGTCAGACTGATGCTGAGCTAAGAAGGCACCACAAATATCCTGGGAAGAGATGGGATTTGCATTCACACAGAAAATGAGTTACTATGAGATTTCATACTTCTGGTATTATCAAATCTTTTTGAAAGAGGGAAATGGTTTTTTGGAGTTGGCAGGAGATCTTACAAAATGAAAAAGGAGATCATAAAGAGGATGCTCTTTACATCAAAGTGATTTTCATTTGACATCATCGAGTAGTTTCTACATTATGTACTGCTATTTGCAGGAGTTAAGTAGGAAAGAACATTTTGCACACCATTTTGCACACTAACTTTTCTGATGGCAAAGTAATGAGTGTATGGTTTGTGGAGAAACAATACGACCCTGGCAGGGATTTTCATATTCTTCAGAGCATAGAAACAGCTCTGGAGTTTTTTCAGAAGTTTTTTTTTTTTTTTTTTTTTCCTGAAATGGTTACAGATACAGAGATGAAAATCAGTTTTATGGAGTGGTATAACCTAGGGTAATCTAGAACCTTCATAATCCTTAACACAATGGTTTCATACACTTGCTTTCCAGCTGCCTTCTTTCATTTGGTCAGTAATTTCTGCTCTGGTGGGGGGCTCTGGTGGGGGCTTTTTTTGGGTTTTGGGGTTTTTTTTTTGAGCCATTGCTTTTTTTGTACAATTTTCCATATTTAGAAAGAATCAGTCCCCAAATGACAAATTGTCCAAGTTAAGCCACAAGACCAAGTCAGTTGTATCTACTTAGTGGGGAATATTTTGTTTCATGGATATGGTGCTAGTACAGATCTGTCCACATTATTACTGAGACAGTATTCCTATCAAAATGCATTTTGGCTCCTTTTAATATATTACTCGGGCAAATTCAGCAAACAGCTTTCCTCTGTTTAAAAATTAGGGATTTAGGGAGACAATCATTTATACTCAAGGCTGTAGGAAATATATTCCACTATGAATTTGTAATTTTAATTACCTATTGTGGATATCACAATTACTTTTTTAGGGTCTGGTCACTAACACTATATAGTGAAATATAGTGAAGGGATAAGTTTCTGTACTGTAGTATGCACTATTAATAGATGATGCAATGCTACTGGTCATTCATCAAGCATGGCACTAAATTACTACTTTAAGTATTTAGCCAGATTTTTCTGATACCAGAAAAATCATCTCCATCTAAAAGTTCACAGGCAGTGTGTTCTGCAGGCAAGTTGTTTCCATGAGTGCCCAAAATTAGGTGTGCTGTCCATATGAGAATTTGTTTCAGAATGTGCAAATTAGCATCTATCAAATTCCTTCTGATGAACGACTGAGAATGAAGGAGAAACTATACCACAATCTGTTTCTAAGGATTTTGCTATGAACTTGAAAGATAATAGGATACCAGCATGAATAAGGCAATATCCTCTTCTGTATTGCTATTACAACCCAAAGGAATTTATTCCTAGTACTCTCCTTAATGTATTGTGACCACAAAGATATGAAGTACATACCGTCAGTCTATAGTTGGAAAAATACTTTAGACGTGTGTACATAGTACAAAGGTTTCAGGCTTAAAGCCATAAAGGAAATTTGATCAATTTATGAACAGCATCAGAGGACAGGTTGCTCATTACAATGAAGCTTTAGATTAGGTGACTTACAATCCCTTTTCAATAGCATATCTTGAAAATTAAGGTAAGAGCTTCCACGTTTCTAAAACACTATTTTCAGTTGAAGTTAACATGGCAAGAGCAAACAGACTCTCACTGTGTTTTTCAGCACATTTACTCTCACTTCATATTGTGATTCATCACAGTCTGGGTGCAGTGATTTGAAAGTCCTATAATGCACTAATGCATTACTGATAGCTATTTTCATTTATTAAAAGCAGTACCAGAATTCTTAGAGCATTTCAAAGCCTTGTTCCTCTATAGCAACATAGCAACTTTGGCAGAGACCCTGACATAGTTGAAACACTTTAACAAAAAAAAAAAAAAAAAAAAAAAAAAAAAGGGGCATCCACATGAAATGGACTCTTTCTGTTCTCAAGATACTGTATATAGAAAGCATTGTCTGTTCTCACTAATTAACAGGAACAGGCCTCCTCCTTCCTTAGATAAATATACAATAGAGAGAAAAGAAAGCACCCTGCTACACAGCGCCCTCGTAAGGGAAGTTAACCACACCAGACATCCATCCTTTATCCTGCAGTGTGAGAGAGAACAATGGCACTGAAGGAAAAAGGATATTGAGGATCTGTGGTTGCTAACTGTCCATGGCTGCAGAAACAAAGTGTATGCCAGTGCTTAAGATCCAGAAAGCATATTGCAATTTTTTTTTTTCCATTTAAGAAGCTGACAAATATTAGTAAGCTGAAAGATCTTCTATGTTGCACATCCAGAGTTTGTTTTGCAGGGTTCTGTGTGTGTTGTTAGTTTGCTTTTTTCTTATCCAGACCTTGACACTAGCATCAGTCCTGCAGTATCACAAAACCAAAAGAAAAGGAGTGTTATAGTATTCTATTAAAATTGGTTAAAGAAATTAAACAATTGGTTTCTATTAATAGAATAGCATCATTCTAGTAATTTTAATAGAAACCAATTCTTTTCATATCCATTAATGAGGTACAGACTTGTAAATAAGAAAATATTTATCAAATAGACATTTGTATATCATGAACCTAAATTGGAAGAAGGCAGGGTAAAAATCATAGCTTTGTGATCACTAGACTAGTCCACAGGGATGAGGCACATGGAACATCAGGTCAGTGAGGATCAGTAAAGCAAAGTCAAGGCCAAGGTAGAGTCCTACAACACATCTTAGGAAAAGACCAAGGGTCTGAGCTCCCAGCTGGCCCTGCAGCACAGCTGGTTCACCGTGCCCACCCCAAGGCAGCTCTGCTGGCTCCTGGGCAGCTGTGCCCCTGCTGGAGCTGGACACAGCTCAGCCCTGGGTCTCAGGGCACATGGGCAGGATGGAGCAGACCCTGGGGGAGAACTTGGAGTGCTGACAACTCCAACAGTCCACAGTACTTCTAATGCTTCCTATCTTTTAACATTTTCTTTACTTTAGATCATAAAATCATCGCAAAACGTTGCGGCAAAAGTCACTGTGTCTTAGCTAAGGATCACCAAATACCAAATGCATTCTTCTCAATTTAGCATATATTAACATGCTTTAATGAAAGAACTTATAACACAACAAAACACAAGGAGAAGCCATCACATTACCTCTTTTAGTCTGTAATTTCACTAGGCTCTTAAAAAAATTAAATAATTCCTTTTTTAAAAATAACTTCAAGCTAGTAGTGTTGCTAGTAAATAACTTCAGCTACATTTAGACACAGCTGCACTCAAAATGCTGTAATAAATTTAGAACTTATTTCGATTTTACACATTTTATCCATTTTGATTTAGAACATACATCTCATTCCAAATGTCAGAAGTATTACTAAAATTAATGAAGATATAAGTCACTAAAAAATTCTGCCTACACCCAAACTGTATTATGAATCTTGAAATCTGCTGGGATTTTTCTTAATTTTAGGCATGATCCCGGTTTCTAAAACTGATTATTGATTTTGGTGTTTCAAGGTGAAATAACACAGACCAAATTTTCAGGAAGCAGACTGTATGAGTTCTGCACTGCAAATCAGTTTAGAATTCTATAATTTTTTTATTGGTAGAATTTTTTTTCTAGTCTCAATCATGAGACAGAAATACAGCAAAATCCTTATTTGAATCCTTTCCACTGTACTGTTATGGTCATTGAGCAGCGCATCACAAAATGTCTTTTGAAATCTGTTTTGTTTGTTTATACAAGCCCTCAGAGGAAGATGATGTATTTAAGAATACAGCTTAAAGCATGTAATTCAAACTTAATGATATTTATTTCTTAATATTCTATGCCTTCTTTTTAACTGTAGGACACAGCTTTAGGCAGATTTTGTTTGTTTAAAAATAAATTTCTGGTTAAGAAGTTGAATAAACTCTAAAAAACATGCCAACTGGCAGGCACAGATGCCCACAATACACACACCAATACTTATAAAGCACTTCACAAATAGTCACCAAAAAAACCCCCTAAAAACTACCAAGAAGAAAACCTCCAAAACCCCCACCAAGCAAGCTGACAATACGCATTTAATTAATGATTAGTGATACTTTCTAAATTACATAAAAGAAAAAGTAAAAGAAAAGAAAAGTTTTGTTTTACCTGCAGATTAAGTGCAGCAAAGGAGAGTATACTCATGCAATTTAGATACAGGAGAAAAAATAGAAGGCACTCAAAAACAACTGTAAGAAACCTCACATTTTGTATTATAGTGTGTATTGTCATTATTTCTAACAGCTCTAAGTACTTAGTTTCAATAACACAGTATATTTTGTTTGAGTCATGCAATCAGTTCCCACATTCTCAAAAACAACAAGGCAGTATGGGAATGGCTGAAGCCATTTTAATCCACCATGAAAGACAAATGTTCTTCCCCAGGCTTCAACATTTGTATCCAAGTTCCTAATTGCTTTTCATGCCCTAACAGTTTTTCGTTTTACACTGATGTACTTTCCTGGACTTGTCATCTCTCCCCTAGGCCCAAAAATCATTATGGAGTTTTACGTATTCTGTCCAAAATATTTCTTTTCCCACTAATTATTTCCCTACCTCATTATTCACAATGTTTCTACAACTACAGCTGAAATGAAATAGATAAACTTGCAATATTATCAGTAAACGATAATCATATTATATAGGTTTGGGCAAGATATTTTCAAGATAGTACGTAGACAGTAAATTACAACATCAAGTTTCCAGTAATATATTGCAGTGTATGGGGCATTTATGTATCCTATACATTGGATAAACTGGGTCTATAGTGAATGAAGTGTCCTTGTATATTTAAGATCAACACTTAATCAAGCTTATATTTGATGGAACCAAAAGGTCAGAAAAAAACCAAAATGCAACAGTTTGTTCTCACATCTGTTTGACTAAACATTTAGGCTGAATGCATAACTGCATGTTTTACTGAAGGTGAGAAAAAATAAGATAAAAATATAAATTATCACAATTAATCAACAAAAGCCAAAGAGATAATTACTATATATCAACTGGGCAATATCCTGGAATTATATTATGAAATACAAACAACTGCAACAGCAGCCACTTACCAAATAACACACTTTTGAAAACTATTTATTCCAAATAATAAATACCTAGTGGAATCAATAGTAGACTTTTCATTGATATTTATTAATTTTCCTCAGAAGTCTCAGATGATCAAAGTTTCCTATGTACTCTTTTATTAATAGTTCATATGAACTTTTCTGACTTCTCTTTGGCTTATATTATTTGTTAGCAAGAAACACATTCGACATTGGTACAGAGCAGTGGTCGAAAACCTACATGCAAGTGCTCAAAGTAAACCAATTCTTCACCACCACCACCACTCCTAAAATTAAAATCTCAAAATAGAGGCTTGCATTTTCTCTGTAGCATATTATGCTCCTCAAAAGATGTTAACTTCTCTAAAAGTTTCATTTACTTAAAAAAAAATTCAGTCTAGATTCTGATCTATGAAAAACAGATACATGGAGAACTAGAGTGTTTATAAAATAACAAGGGAATTATTTAAAAACAGAAGACATAATGTGCTTTTTAAATGTACACTGGAAGACTTGTTTGAGCAACTTAATGAAGATTGTATTACAAAGCCTGAACATACTCTTAAGTTGGGTCAGCTCCCTTCCCTCATTCCTAAGAGTCTGATCACAGGATATATCCCACTGTGGCTCTAGAATACCAACACATTCTCACCTCCTTTTAAGACTGCATTGTACACGTCTTTACTTAGACATAACTTGCCCTAAGGATTATCACCAGTCAAATAATAAAGAAATAAATAACTTTGGATGATGCTAAATGTATAAAGTGAAAGATTGTACACAGTACACAACATGATAGTTATGAAATTTAGCAGCATATAATTTGACAATATATCATTTCTATGTTGTTTTTATTCAGTACAGGCTAAAGACAAATAGAGATGTATTTTACAGAGACGTGTTTTGGGTGCATTAAGTCTCCTCCACAGACAGCAGAATGAGTATTTTGGGGTTATTCACTTAATTTTGTATTACCTAAAGTGCCAGTTTTGCTACAGATTGATGTCTTGGTAGAGTTCAAGATCACACTGGTAAACCTCAATTCTATCAGATTTTTTTGTTTGTTTTGAACAGCAGTAAGAAGCCTATTTTTGCTACTGAATACTAGATTCCTAGCAGTGTAAAACTTCTGCTAGATTTCTGAGATGTATGAAATTTAGCTTGTGTAGCAGCTACTGTCTTTTGCACATCTTTAATAGGTTTAAAAAAAAATCTGACTCTTATGTGATCCTCTATCCTGTGAAATAAAATAGATTTTATTTCACAGGAATGGAGAAGACGTTTGCAGACGACACATGACAAAACAATCATTAGTCTTAAAAATTTCTTTCCTCCCTCTTCCAAAAACCTCAAGTTATATGTGAAGTCATTGTTAGTTGTACACTATAAAATATCACCTGACTCAATCCTCATAACTCACTTTAAAAAAAAATTAAGTTTCTACCCTTTCAAGAAATATAGGTCTTTAAGAATATAAATAAACTATTCAGAGGTTCTGGTTTAAAAAAAAATCACTCTATATCCTACTGCATCAGAATATATCACACTGACAGTTTTTGGTTTGTTTTTTTTTTTTAAGTATATGCTCAAAAATAACATCACTTTCCATTTTCACTGGTTCTTAGGCATAGTGGGAAAGGAGGACAGGGAGAGAGAAAGACCAAATATGAGTCACAAAATGTAAGCAGCATATAACAGTGAATAATTCATCTGCTGGACAGCAATGTAGCACAGCCAGACTTCCAGTCTTTTGTACTTCAGAATGTGGCAAGACCAAACCTTACTTGCTTTTCCTTCATCACAATGTTAACTTACATCCTTCTAGCTCTCCTCTCAAGGAACTGCAGAGGTATCTGCCCCAGACTGATATAAAGACTGACATTCACCTTCAAAGTCTGCAAATGAGCAAAAATTCGATGCTCTTTCATAATTTCTATGCCCTTGCAGCTGTGCTAGATACTTCCTGAAAACAGCTATTTTAGATATGAAAATCAGGGGATGAGACCTTTGTGATACAGACTGAACCAATACAAGTCTATTACTTTTCTTGGAAGTTGCATGCAAGTGTGTCAGTGCAGGATGTGCAACTGAAATTGGTAACAGAGCTCTAATATTGTGAACACTATTACATATTTGATTCTGTGCTGAATGGGTTAGATTATCACATATCCCATATCTGTAAAATGCCACAGTGAGAAAGGATCCTTGTAGTCTAAGGAAAAAAAAGTCATAAGATGCTAACTGATACACACTGAAGCTGTATACAAAAGATCATGACTGATTAACACTGGTCTCATAATTTATCCAGTATTAGGATGTCACATTAATGCCTCTAGGGGTACATGATAGGGAATAATAAAAGTAACAAGCATGGACCCAGTATGACAATGGCTACTTGCCAAGGAGGAAGCATACAGCAATGAAAATACTGGCATGATAACAGTTTTTTTACTTGACATATTTACTGATTCACCATCTCCAATTCTTCAGATTCCACTGGCCGCAGTGTTACAGGTTCCTGGCTCAGATGTATCTTTTTACTTGCCAAAGCCAAAAGATCCAGGAGATGAGGTACAGATACTCACTAAAAGGGCCTTTTTGTTTCTATGTAACTGCCAGTGAAAAATGGCATTTTACAGAAGCATGCAGAGAAAATGAATATTCCCTCAAGCATTTAATCAAAAATCTTTCAGCTCGTTTTGAGCATTTCAGGCTGCTTATATTTTTTACAGTGCACCTTTTTCTCTAACTTTGTGTAATATCAGAAATTATTTAAAATAAGAGGACAAGTACTAATGCAAATATATTATGTAAATTATATTCCTATATTGCCAATACATCAACTCTGTTAAGAAAATATCTTAATTTTATAAACAGATAATAGAAGCAACTAGCAATAAAACTGGATTCTGAACTCCAGCAGAAGTGGGCTCACTTCGAATCTTAAGAAACCATTTTCTACTCAAAAATCAGACTTTTGAATACATGATAATTTGAGATTCATTCACAATTATCATTCCAGATGTCTGGAATTTATCTCATGCTTCCAAGTGCAGGATCCAAAAATCAGAAAAGAAACAGAAAATCTAACACAGACTTCTCAAGGCAGTATCTTGAGCTTCAGTCACAGTTACACTCTATTTGCTTATTTTCCAGAAGTGTAAAGAGACAATGCTCCAGAGAGTTGTTGCCCATTTTGCAGATGAAACACTACAGTGTAACTTACTTTGACAGGAAAATTAACTGGTGAATTTCAGGTTTCCTCCATTAGTGCTAACTCCTGGCAAATATTCAGTCGTAACTTAAAGCATTTAGTTGAATTTTCTGTAAGTTCTGTGTGTTACTTAAAAATTATCTATCACACCACTCAACTTAAAAAGTCTCTATGGGGATGTTTCCTGAGAGTACTCCTCCTACTACCATGCTTCAGATGGTGACTGCTCATCCTGAATGAGACGTACTTCATTTCAAAGAAGCCAGTCAAAATTACAAACACAATACTACAGTCGTTTGTGTGACAAGGCTTATCTTTGTCTTCCATAACTAGCTCTCACTTTTAGTCTTCTCTTCATCTTCCACATAAAGTTTAAATACCCTTTTTTAAAAAATAAAAGCAATCATAATCCTAGTTAGCATCCATATTAATAATCCATCTATCTCTCCCAGCTAAAATTATTAAAGTTTCGTAGTTACTATAGACAGGACTTCTTTATTCTGGTCCTCAGATACTCCCAATTTTACTTCTGACCCACGCACTTTATTGAAAATACTCTTCACTATCTTCAGTAATCTATTATGGAATCTTAAAAAAGCCCACTACTCAATCTTAGTATGTGTTTACTATTAGGTTTACTATTCAAACATACTGACAGACTTCTGCTGGAATTTAGTCCTCTTTCAAAACTAAAACTCTCTAATCTGCTCAGTATTGCTTTCTATTTGATTATGGTTACCCCTCAATGATCCCATCACATTCTCTAGTGCAACTAATAAAATTTATTTTCATAAGTAACTCACATTTCCATATATTGATAAGGTAAGTCACACTTTGAGTTGGCTAGTTACTCCAGCCTTCCAAGCTGCCCTTTTCATTTCAATTCCCACAGGTTAACAGAAACTTCCATTTTCTCATTTAAAGTTGTCCTTAAAATGGGAACAAATTCCAGCTGGTGGAGCTACACAGCTTTGGGTATAAACCACTTCTCCCAGCCCCATTATAGCCCTTACAAGTGAGATTGCAAAATTGCAGTCATTTTCAAGCTGCCTATATAGTTATAATTGCTTGGAGTATAGAATATGTATTATACATCTGTAAGCAAACAAATACTTTAAATTAAAAAATGTAGCATGATTTAATAATCACTGGCAGAATGCAGAGACATTTTTACTTGATTTTTTTTACTTTACCCTCCTAATTACTGGCAAGTAACACAACAAGCAGTGCATATTGGGTTTGATAGATTACTCTTTCAAGGGCTGATACAACAATTTCTCTCCTGTACCCTCATGAAGAGAAAACTTATTTTCTAAGATATGACAGCCCTTGTAGACATTATAAAACTGCGCTTACTAGCCTGAAAGTTACCTCTATGTCCTGTACATCTTACCACAAGGAAACCAGCAAATGTACCAGTTCTTAGATGATGAAAAGATGATCTGCATAAACTTTACAGATAACTTCCCTACTTTTTAAGATCCATTTCCTATATCTTTTCTGGTACAGATTTTTGTTTCACAGCTTCCCACCAATAAAAATGTTAAGCTGTTGACTCTGCTTTGGATGTTGCTTCTTCTTCCTTCAAAAAATTTTGAAGTGCATGACTGCAATCCAGTAATAACTTTTTTTTTTTTTTTTTAAGTTTCAAATAGTCAGGTACCATTTCAGTTTTCCCCCTACTGTTAAAAAACATGTTAAAAACACTGAGAGCAAAAATAGATTCCTGAACATAGTAACTAAAGAAAAAAACTCCACCAGGTTCAACAATTACAGAATTATGATTGCACTTTCATATAGTTATTATACTGCAGGGCAAATCTGGAAATTGCTAATGCTGGCATTGTCTATATAAACTTCCAGAGACAAATGATTGCAGGTCAGTGAAATAAGTGAAGAGTGCAGCAGAAGGACTTCTGCATCTCTGAAAATTAACTACTATGGAACACTGCTTAGGTGGTGTATTTAGCAGAGGTTGGCTGTAGATCAACATGGATGCCTAGAGACACCAATCTTTTGATTTGAAGAAAAAAATAAACCAACTTCTTTGTAAATGCATAAGAGGAGGCTACACAAAGAATAAGACATGTCAAAGTTGCTTGCTAGTCCATGGATCTAGATTATAGAAATAATTTATTACAAATACCTTTGCTCAGAAATGCCAGTACCTTTCCTTTCACTTGTCATGATTCTGACACTACTGAAACTTTTTCTTTTAACTCACCACCTGGAGTTACAAAACAAAACAGAAGGACACTTGATTGGGACAGAAAGTGCAGATAATCCTGACCACTGTGGATATACACACACTATTACAGCTTCCAGGACTATGTAGCTGGCTCTTACCTCTAAAGAAATTCTAGTTAACTCTGGCAGTGTAACCACGCACATCTGAAAAGAAACCCAGTCAAAACTTCAGACTGGTTTTAACGTTTTCTTCACAATTACAAGGGGAAGAATGGCATTTTAATGGAAAAGACAATTTTAAGGGTTGTACTGCAGATCATTTAAAGAAGCTACCATCAATCAACTTGAAGATCAGAGTCCTAAGTAGGAACTTCTATTCTTATAGCATAGCAGTAAAGTGACAAGAACAAAAAATACATACATTAATTTTAGAATAAGTAACTAAAAAGTAGTTGGTCACTGATAAACTTCAGTCAATTTAAATGTCTTGAACATACTATTTCTTCCCATGTTTTATTCTTTAAATTAAGTCTCTACAGCTTTCTTCTTGTTGAGGAAATAATATACATTCCTGTTTAGCTGTGTGTCAAGAAAAATCAGCTTTTAGGACAATAAGAGCTAAGACATTAAACCTAGAGTGAAGAGATCTTTGGATTTCTTCTTTCATTCTAGAAATATCTCTAGCTGAAAAGGAGACTAAATATTTTACATAGAGAGCAGACTGGTATTCCTGTAGTCTCTATTTAGGATTTTCACATACAAAGAAACAGAGAAGCTTAATATAGCTGTAACGAGAAATTCTTCATTTTAACGGTAGCAAAAAGAAAAAGTAACAGTCAGTGACTATCTGGTTCTGAAAGAGTAGAAAAATGCGTTAACTATCAGAAAATAGATTTCTCATCCTCAAATTTTAACGATTAAATCCTAGCTGTTTACACTGCTAGGATTCACTAGTACTTACTAGACCACATTCAGAATTGTGAATGAATTCTTATTCAATAAACATTTCATTTTTTCTCATCTTCTTTCCTCTTATGCTTTGCTGCTCTTTTTTTTTGGAGCAGTTGCCATACAGGCATTAACAGTAAATATTATAAATATTATTTTAACACTGAGCTTTAAAAAGCCAGAACACCATCACTCATCATTTTAGTCAACCAGGCCCCCCCCAAAACCCAAAAAACTAAAACAAAACACATTAAAAAAAACCCCAAACCCAACCAAATGAAACAAAAGCAATCCCACTCAACAACAACAGCACTCCATTTTGAAGTGTTTTCGCTTCAGAGACAATAGATAATTTAAAACACACATTTTTAATCAAAAATAATATATGTAGATATTATCTTTTGAAAGAGAACAGTTTTCTAAAACACCTTAACAAATACTTGCTGAAAATAAAACCTAACTGCTGAAGATATGGTATAAAGCTTGATGCCACAGAATCACTAGCCCCACTGTCACATTATGAAACAAGCATGATGAAAAATGATGTGCTTAATAAAAAAGAATATAATTTAAGAAAAAGTGACAAGGTAAATCTAAGGGTTGGAATGTTTCTCCCCTAAAAACAAGCATTTTGTAAACAGGGGATGCTATTGTAATGAGCTAACATGACCCATGATATTAAGGATCAGAACAAATACTTGGAAAATTTATGTAAAATTATTTTATTTTTTGCTTTGTCTCAGCTACTGTAGAAAAAGCAAACAAGTGCATTGGTTTCTAAAACACTCCAATTTGATTACATAATTTATCCATGTCCAATCTTGTGTCAGTCATTAGAATTTCTTTACTTCCAAATAAAATTATTTATTGAAGTATTTATAAAATATATTACATACTTATTATCAGATGTGTGTTGTATTTGCAACTTAAACAATGTTTCCTTTCTTTCCCACCTACAAGATCCCTTACATTTAGAGAATAGTTAAGATAACACCGAAACATTAAGTGAAATTTCCATTTGTCTTTCCATTCTTAATAAACCCTGCCTATAGTAGAGTTTAAGCACATTACAAAAAAGTCCCCAAAATGATAGAATATTTTAAGTCAAAATTTTTTGACTTTGGTCTCAATTCATATTAATAGAAAACAGGCAGCCTATTCTAGTTACAAAAAAAAAAAAAAAAAAATTACTGTGTAGCAATTACATTGAAGTCACGATGAACTTAACTAGGTTCAAACAATAGATCTCTTAGAGCATTGATTCTATTCACTGTTACAACACAGCCATAACTATGCATTAGAAAAGTCTAAATTGCTTTCATCTTTAAAGAAAGATAAAATGTCCTTTGAAATCAAATACATCTAAAGATATCAGCCACTTCACTGGCAAAGCTTTGCAACCTAGGCACTTGTACCCCAGAGAGGGGTGCCAGCCTGCAGCCTGGTGCCACTACAGAATTACAGAATTTCAGCTTACAGTACACTATCAATGCCTGCAGGTCCTCTGAGAGAGGAGGCTCTGCTGGCTGAGCTTCCCAACTTACTCCCAAAGTAAGAAGAACAAAACTTCCAAGACTATATAGCACATCTTTTTAAAACGTTCTACAGAGACAAGATTATACTTATGAGCAATTTTATCTTGTACTTATTTAGATTAGAATGAATACTAAGCAAAGTTCCTTTGTGTATAGTTAATACCCCAACTAAAAAACTCCAGCCACTAAGAAATTTATCAAAATTATGGGCAATACATTCAAGACAAAACAGTTTTAAAACAAAGCTGCCCAAAAGTAACTCAGAATTACAAAACATCCTCCCAGCAGGACTAAATATTATATCAACCAATATCAATCAATATTTCATTTATATATCAACCATATTGCATTTAGACAACATGAAGGGGTTTATTACTGCCAAAACTTCACTTACCACCATCCCCCTTGAAAGCACACATTTTAACCATCTCTAAACGTTGTCTAAATAGATACAGCTATATTTGTGAGTTTAAAGTTATTTATTTAAGTATGAAAACAATTCCATCTTTGCTGTTAGAAAGCTGAATACAAGGAACTTTTCTTCTCTGTTTTGTTAAAAGCCTCCATCTCAAAAGATTTGCAAGACTGTAAATCAGAAAGAATAAAAACATATTTGTTCATCACTTGCTGACATTTTGAGTGGGTGAAAAAGGGTACTTGGTATGTCTTTTTGAATAAATAGTGTTGTGATCAGAATCTATAATCATAATTAAGTTCCACTTTTCCTTCCTGTTTCCTGAATTTAGATGGAGGTGGGTGGGAAGATGAGGTGCAAGAAAGGTGAATAAATCAGGAGGGCATAGTGAGAAAGTGGGACTGCTACTGGTACATGATGATTAGCATCCATCTGCTCAGCAAGCCTGGCTTTACCTACAAGCAGCAATACTGACTTTAAGCCAGTCCTTTCTCTCAATCAATTAAGTATTTTGCTTTCTAGAGTAGCTTTATGAGAAACATTGAGCTTTTCCAGTTGCTTCTTCTATTGCATATTTTTGCCTTCTTCAGTTTTATTTCTTTAGATAGACTGACCCTTCACAGGAGTTTAAATCTTGATTTTGTATCAGGCAGGTCTGGGATGAAAACTTGCAAGAGCGATGTCAATTCACAACTCAAACATCTCTTTGGATCAAAATCTGAAAACATTAGGCATCTCCCATTCTTTTTTACATAACAAAGAGCTACAAAAGACTGATCAAATTTGTCACCTGTCTTTCTCTTTCAAGGAGACAAGTTTTAATACTGCAAGATATACTAAAAAAAAAAAAAAAGAAAAAAAAAACACTCCAAAAACTTCAGAATGCTTCCTAAACCCTTTTTCTTTACAAAAATATCCATCATTTGTCATAAGTGTCATCTTTTCTTTAATGGATAAACCAGTAAGTCTTCCTCCTACTCAGATAACTTATTTAAAAAAAAAAAAAAAAAACAAACTAGGCAAACATACTCTTCTCTGAAAAAAAATACACATTTTCCCCAAGTTCCCAGGAAACTTTTAATGGCATTCCAGACACTTTATTTCTTTCTACAAAGAAAATAATAATACAATATGCATTTGTGGTTTTAGCAGAATAGAATCTGGAGGGGAAACAACGCTATGGCAGCAAAAACTGGCAACTGTTGATTGATCTTTCTGCCTGAATGCATGAAAAATAATCCCGTATGTCTGGATTGACACTTTCTAATGAACAGACAGTATTATTTCCTCTGATTTTTCTAACTTTACTGTCATTTGTTTGAGCAAGCCAAACCTGGTGAAGAAAGCGTAATGAAGGAGAGGAGGAACTGGAGAAGATGAAGTGAAATAGCTAAGATGGAAGATAGTGACACATTATTCACTGGAACTGCCACTTAGTTTACCACACTCAAACATCCTACAATTACAGCAGTCTGCTGTAACTTTAATATGAATAGATCAAAACAGTTCAGCTCTGCTCCATATTAAGTCCATTGTTCAACTGTATGGGAATTTCTATCTTCATGTCTTGGTAATTCCTAGTGAAAACATAAGAGATAGGAGAGAAACAATCACAGATTAGTCCAGCTTTAAAGAAGTTATGCCTTTTGTGGAGCTAGAATTTTTCCCATACTCTTGTTCATTTCTTCTGAAATCCTGGTACATGACATTAACAGCAGGAATAACAAGAAAGGTCTCAGATGCTACTAATGACTAAACTAGTCATTAACAGTGATATACCAGGTCAGAACAGACACATCCCTGGCCATTTCTGAGTTAGTGAAACACAAGCACTGATAGCAGATGACGAAGTTTCAATGGATTTTTCCAGTGCAGGCTACCGGACATCCGAGCAGCTTAAATGGACTACAAGCTTTAGAGTTCTCAGAGAATATCCTCATGTAAGAGTAAGGTAATAATCAAACAGCTTTTGTACAAATGTCTGGTTATTCTGTAATTAGTCATGTTCTGCTTTTATCTATGGTGTAAAAAGCCACCGCTATATTCAAGGGGACAAACTGCAGGCACCGGCTGTGACAGGACTTCTGCGTGGCTGATTGCGAATTCCAGAAACAGCTATCTGGAAACATCAGGTCAGCAGTTCTTAAGAATTACTACAGTCACTAAGTATTCTCTTCAAAATTGTTGCAAATATTTTTTCTTAAATTTATTTACATAACTTCCTTATATTTAACTACAGAACTATGCAGAAGTTTCACTCTATTTTTCATTTCAATACTTCAGATAGGTATTATCTATCTATAACTCTCATCCTTCAGAGCATGTAGTGTTTCAATCAAGTTTTAAGTAACCCTTACAATCTGCCTGCCAGTGAAACTTGCTCCTGGTGTATTTATAGAATTCCTCCTGTTGACTTAGAAAATAAAAGTAACAACAACATCCTCAAAAGAAAGAGCACTTCACTTTTTCCGATTTCTACCTTTAAAAGGAAAATATAAACAAGCAGATAAGCTTTTCAGAATTCCAATTAAAATCAACAAAACTACTGAGGTAAGTCACATATGCATTTGCCAAGGTGTGTTCTTGTTTTGCATTCCAAACAGTATTGTTTAAACAAATTTTCATTTCCAAATAAATCAGGGCATGTCCATACTTAATTGTCAAATTCCTCTCTCTTTTCATATGATATTTCTTGCTTGAAAAATTTAGAACTTTCATGTTCAAAAGGATAGTTTCAAGTTTTTCTCTGGGGTTTCAGGGTGACTTGTTTTTAAAAAATACTTTTCATATATAATTAATATTTTTGGTTTTCTATCTTACTCAAAATAAGCAACTCTTCCTATAAATCAACTTCCTCTATAAGTTGTAACAGTGCCGCTAAACAGGAGAAGTTTTACAGCTGCAACCTTTTAATAACTAGCTGAGATATTAATTTGGATCCCACTACAGCTAAACAATTACCTCAGTTTTTTAAGAATAGGGGTTATTTTCCTTTTTAATTGCTAAGTCAATCAGGACTGGATGAGCAACCTATCTTTTTCAAGCCTTCCTCTAATGACCCTAATACACAGCTCTGTCAAAAATCTGACATCTACATTCCTGCAGTCCTAGTAAAGGAGGAACTGAGAGACATGACTGAAGTCCATACTGATTACTATCTCTTAGGAAAGAGTTACTCCAGTTTCTCACAGCAATGGATTAAGTGCGCACACTCCGGATGTTTCTGACAAAAAGATATTATAATATCTTCCTCCTGAACTTGCCCAGCAAAGCTGCATGGTATCAGGGAAAAGACATTGGATCACTCCACTCTGCTTTACAGATTTGTGATAAAAAATTGTAGGAGGCAGCAGCAGCAAATAGACTTCTGATAGAGGTAGATACAGTGGTAGTTTTTCACAGGAATCATTCAAGGTGGCTTTATGCAAGGATCACTCAGTGCGCATTAACTACACAGTCAGAACTACTGAATTTCCAGAAAATGTCCCCCACCAAAAAAGAACTTTGAGAGCTAGTGGAGACAGTGGTATCCAGCAAGGTTTTTCATCTCTTTTTCAGTTTTCATGATGTTTCAACATCACCAGCTCCTTAAGGACAGTGCTCCTCTAGTACAGCTGGATTAGCAGGTTAGGGTACACTTCTAGTGCAAATTTGGAACTTGTTTTTAAGTTCTTCAGTATTCACTCAAGCTCACCACTGATACACAAAGTACTCAAAAAAGAAAAACCAAAAAAACAACCAAAACAAAAAAAAGAACCAAGTAAAACTGCAATCCTTCTTTTGCCCCCTGCCTTTAAATTCCTTGTGCTCTGCCAAGCTATAGACTTCTTTTCTAAGGAGCATCTCAAAATGATTTTAGACATGATGCTAGATGGCACAAGTTTGAATATATGAATTTTAAGAGGTAGTTTGAGCAGCTTTCATGCAAACAGTAAACCTATATGCACAAACACAAGTTGTAGATTCTGCTAATAATTTCAAGATCCATTAAAACTGCTATTAGGATATTCAGATAAAATGAAAAAACAGATTGACACTTAAGTGACATACCAGAATTCAAACCTAACATACACTAACATTTCAGAAAAAAATTCTATCAATTTTTAAGAGATCATGATTTCCAATAACCCATCTTTATGGATTTCAAGTGAAAAATGTCAATTACATAATTGTTGTCAATAACGCATAGCATTACTGTGTATTAATACATTAAGGCATTTGAACAACAGACATGAAACAGCTATTGTGAAATAGTTGTATATGCAAGTGAAACTACAAGCTTGCTCTAGTTCCTCACGCCCTTGGTGTTATTTACTACAAATACTGCCATACTATGTACAAATTTATATCAAAGATAAACCTAGCAACACAACAGTTGATTTTTCACACACACACCTGGCCTATTCCAAAGTGACAATACATGTATCAGAATTTCCTGTAATTGTAAGTCTGTTACTTGGACTCCTCTTTACTACAAATTCAGTGTTTTCCTCTTGTAATGTAACAGAACTTCACTGACATTCTCTGCTTATTGAGTCTCTCAGCTGGCCTGTGACAGAGGCAGGGACCTTGGGAGCACTTTTGAAATTCTCCTAAAAAAGCCACCCTTCAGACAAAGTGCAGCAGGGAGCTCTGGGGAGTAAGCAGGCTCACTGATATCCAGAATACATCTTCATATTGATTATAAAGGCAATAATCACTATGCTATCTCTTCAGTTCTTACCTATGATTTGTGAAACATTTATACTACCTTCTAGTAAACTGGCTGGCACACTTCCAGCGGTAACATTTTAAGGCTCACGGCATTTCAGCGTGTTTTTTCCTTGACTAAACCTTTCTGCAAAGAGTAATGTTCATGTAGGAGAAGTGTTTAATCTGAATCACAAAGAGGAAATCCTTTTCTAGACTTCTAAATTTGATTCTTTAAAATTCTTTACTACTGTGCTTAGGTATAGTTATAATTCTGGTTATAGCACAGTCATGCCTCAGAAACCTCCTCCCTACAAAAAGCAAGTCATAATTTTACTTCACACACATTCAGCCATAGTAAGACAGATGAATTTTACTAAGACTATGCTCATTCATCTTAAAAACCACAGTTTAGCCCCTTATTGTTATAAAGAGAAATAAACAGTACTTCACATTTTTGTTATGGCTTATAAACTGAACCTCTTTCCTGATCTGGTAATTAAGCAAACATCTTATTTTATATTTGAAGCTTAAGCACACAGAAATGTAACAGAGCAAATGATCATATTAAATTGGGTAAGATACTTCATTCTATGTGCCATGACTAAGAACTGACTAGAGATATATTTTCACCCCACATATACATTTTTGAAATACAGAAGACATTTGTTATTCACTGTGTGAGTATTATGTATATTATGTATATATTATTATGTATACTGTGTGAGTATACATTAGCACCACAAAGTTTAGATCTACACCTTTTCAGTATCTTTTTTTTAAAAGCAATTGAGGTGATTACTTAGAGGTCTTTGGTAGGACCGCTAGTATACAGGCTCCCAACAGTGTCTTAATTTTCTTTCTTTTTACAAGCAGATTGCTAAACATTATCATTTGACAATAAAACAATACAGAAACATTTCCACAATGTTTTTCCTAGTAAGATAGAATTGTTTGAACCCTAGAACTCCTGTCAAGTTTCTGACAAAGTTCTCTGCTAGTCAAATTATAACTGTGAGTCTCTCTGACACATTAAACTAAAAAATACATTCTGTTTTTGTAACATGTGTTAGAATATTGTGATAACAGAAAGGTGGCTTATATACTTCACTACACTGATTTCTAAAGCTATCGTTCTTCAGGTTCAGTAGTTGACATTTACTAACAATGCCTAAATGCTTGAGCTTTTATATCCAGCTCTGACACTGAATGTCTGTATGTATTGCAACCTTAGCAATTAACAGCTTTAAGACTTTACTGAGTTGAAACCCAGATTCTAGTTCCTGCTCACAGAATTTATCTGTTAACTATATAATGAAAAAAAAAAAAAAAGGCAAAAGCAATCTAGTGGTACGTCCAAGACATCCTCTCATATTCACTGCATTTTAGAGTGATTATTTCCTGGTTATTTGTCTCTCAAAATTACTTGTTGCGCTGTAAAAATACTAGCTGGCTGTTTCTGTAGGATACAGGAGTTATTAATTAAAGATGGAAGACTGAGGCATCCGTGTTTCCCCTGCCTGCACAACCCTAAGCACTAAGAAGTGCCCGCAATCACTATTACCTTCTAAAGACAATAAGCACCTCCCGTAAGTGTTGACTCCTATAAAAAGAACACAAG
This sequence comes from Dicaeum eximium, assembly GCA_013396995.1. Taxonomy (NCBI): domain Eukaryota; kingdom Metazoa; phylum Chordata; class Aves; order Passeriformes; family Dicaeidae; genus Dicaeum; species Dicaeum eximium. Next base: position 311,169 of record VWZP01001888.1, read on the forward strand.
ATTTCTGGCTGCTGAATGAAAAGACACTTCAAATGTACAGCCCTGAGTCAGTCTTCCAAACCCTAAAGAGATGTGACATTTCAGACAAAACATGGTACACCTGACATTCTCTGTTCACTCAAGGAGCAGCCAGTTTTCTGACCAGACCTCAGAAACCAGTTTCTTCATGAAGCACAGAGAGCTGAAGTGCTCTAATCTGGCAGACTAGATCGGAGTTCTTAATTTTCCTGAATTAAAATGCATGCCTGACCATACTTGGTATATCCAGAAAAATCCTAACCATACAGAACAGTAACAGTCTGTGACAAATACACATTTATTAAAGAGCATATTCAGCTCATTTGGACACTGGCTTCAGCACACTATTGAATGAGGAGAGCAAGGACAGTCGGGAAGCAAAATATCTTGTAAATCAGTATTAAAAATGAGCTTATAATAAAATGATAAAAGGTACCTGATAAACAAGAAAAAAAGCTGTTCAGATTGTAAAGCAGATTCAGACTCCCAAAGCTGCATAGTAACACATTTACCATTAATCCATCGAGAAAATATCAATGACAGACTGAGAGGACTAGAGAGCCAGTCATCACCTGTCTACATATATACGAAGAAATTGATTCACCACATTGCTGGATTTCAACCAAATAACTGGCCAACCTAAGAAAATTCCTCACAATAAAGCACCTTTATATGATAATTTAGCTACAAGGTAAGATATATGTCTATTACATAAAGTGATTATTGACTATGAGAAGCATTCAATTTAGCAGAAAATTACTCTGTATAAGAGCTCTCCAGAGCTAGTGACAAAGGTTACATTTTGCTCTTTTAACGCACAGTAAAAGAGAATGAGGCTTCCACTGGCCTACTCTATATCAAATCATCAAAAAATGGAAAGGAAGTTAAGTAAGGATAAAATTCTTCACACAGATTTTCACATCTGTCCAAAACTTAATTCTCTCCACTCTCTCCCAAAGGAGTGCACTGGAAATAAAATTACTTGAATCTGAAATCCACTGACAGTATTTTTCTCATCAGTTACACATGTACTTTAACTATGAAGACTTCATGCTAATGAAAATGCAAAATTCACTAAAATAATAAGAAATTAATATACTTAATTTTGTTAAATGTAAATCAAAAATAAACTATTTTAAAATATTTAAAAATTATTTTTCTCACCCAGTTAAATTAATTAAGAATTGTGTGAGTTGTTTACTCAACAAATTAAAATATGGAGGATAGATAGGACAATACAAGACTCTGATAACTGAATCTAAAACTTGTCACCTTGAAACATTAACAAATATTTGAAAATTTAAATCCACTTACAAAAAAAATCCACTTAAAGAACACCTTTATGTCTTTTATTTATTAATATCCTAATAACTTCAAGGAAAATGTGGGGAAAAAAACCAAACCAAAACTTTCACAAGATTAAAATAAGGAAAAAAAAAATATTGGTCCAGCAGAAAACTAAAACTTTAGCTTCCAGTATGATGTAGTTTAGCATTCAGCATTTTCACAGTGGATTTCAGGCTCAATGTGAAAAGAAAAAAAAAAAGTTATCTATACACACACATTAAGAGACTTTTTTATTTACTGGATATGATTTAATGAGATACTATTACAAGTGAAGGATTACATATCCAGAGTCAATGTGGCATTTCCTTCAACTACAGATGGATTAATGAAGAAAAGTCCTGAGAAAGAAACTGGAAAGAACAAGGCATTTGATAACTATGTAAAATGTGAAGAAAAGGATATTTTCAACAGTTTTTCATCAGCAGCCCTAGCCAAAATACATGTCGTACACACTGTCAAACCTCAAATCCTGTAAATCCTTATGTAATCAATTAAAATTAATTTCTCATTAAAACCTACTTGTGTTTAGCCATTTTCACAGCAGTGACAATAATAAAATATTAAATAAAGAGGACCTACTACCATATATTTAATAGCTTTTGTTAATGCTGAAGACCAGAGAGTTAGCTGCAGTGGAAAAATCACACAAAAGTACATGCAATTTTTACTTTGCAGTGTTACACCCTCCTTGTGCTTCCTTGCAAAAGATTATTATAATGGAAAAAGGTTATTGATTTTGAGGAACTGGAAGTATAATACAATATATTAATTCTGCACATTACACAGCATAACCCCTTAGAAGACAGTAAATGCAGAATTTAGACAGGTTTGGTATTCTTCACAGAGGATGGCACAAAAATGAAAGCTTTTGTTTTGTAAAAGTTCATGATAGTGGCTTGAATGTCTAATTCCTGAAATACCTTGCTTATGACACATTTTTCCCCCATTTAGCAGTGTTTCTACTGTGGTTATTGAGGGCTTTCAAGCAAAAAGAAATCCTACTGACATTTAAACTTCTATTGTGAGTCCCCTCAGCATCCAGACTTAGCAAGCTTTAAACGTGTAAAGACATTTATTCACCATCTTAGAGTACAGAAGAAACATTAGGAAAATGCAGAATAACTTCAGGAAGGTTTTTTTTTTTGGTTGTCAACTTCATTTGTTTTTCTTTGAAACTACTGGAGGTTCAGTATGCAATATTATTTTCTGCAACTTACATTTTACTGTGTATACTTTGTCACTGTAGATATTTACAAACATGATAGGCATTTCAAAAATGCTGTCGTCATATAATCAACAAGGATACCTTCCACTGCACTGAAGAAACAGAAACAAGGTATTCACTGAAATGCAAATTGACATTAAATCTAGAAGTGGCCTCCCAAAAGTAAGACTGAGATGAATTACCATGACAGTGATGAAATAGAATCTTTTACCTATGCACCCAGTGTGCATCTTTCCCAGCGAAGTTGACAAGTGTTTCATGTAGCTTACAGTCTTTACTGGCTTCAAACTGGCTTTCAGGAGAAAAAAAAAAAAGGAATTTGCTACTTGTGTTATTCTGAGCAAGTGTAACTGCTCAACACACCTCTTGAACAGACCATAATTTCTATACTTATGAAGAAAAAATTTTGGTTAATAGACAGTATTTTAATCTGAAAAACACCATCTAGTGTCCTCATCTTTTCCTCGTGATTTATTTCTTTGGTGAGAAGCTTAAGAAAGAAGGGCTGCTACACAGGTTTCACAATGAATCTTTTTCCAGACTTACAGGTTGTTCACAATAAAGATTGCCTGAGACTCAGATTTGGCTCCCGAAATACCAACTTAGGAGTATTTCTATGGGGAGGTAAAGGGCACTGACACAGTCAGACAAAGGCTCAGAGAAAAAAGGCAGCCACTCAGCTTACAAAGCTCAGGATACAGCACTCAGGGCTGACCACAGTGAATTCAATCAGAAGCTGTAAAAGCAGATAGCTACTCTAATAGCAGGAATACAGTCACACCTGAGAAACAGGTCTGACCAAAACAGAAGACCAAGAGGGAAGACCTGTTGGCTGGCTGGAGAAAGTCACTGTAGTAAAGAAAAGCAACAATAAAAAATTTCTGTAGCAAAAAAAATAAACTGTTATTTATACATAAATAGCAAATAGGATCCTCAGTATGTGATCTGAAAGTAATGAAATTCCCCATACAAAACAGGTGTAGAATGGTGCATGGATGAGTGAAAAAAAAAACAAACCAAAACCCAAAACCAAGATAAAAGTGAGAAAGCTTCAAGTTTAACTACATTCTCTAAAGTTCTAAATAGCAAAAAACATTGTCACATGTTTTATTAGGTGGGCTACTTACATAAAGGCATACATTTTGACAAGACAGGGGAATCTTATGTCCAAAACAAGAAAATAACAGCCTGTACTCATTAAATGCACATGCCATGTAGCACAAGAGCCCTGTCCTGCTCTTAGACTAGGTCTCTAGGTCTTATGGAAGAAGACAGCAGATAAAAGATAATAATGAAACCCTCACAAAATCTTCTGATTACAGAATATAAATGATACCAAGCATGAGGCAGAAGTTCCACAAATCTTTCTCCTAATGACAATGGTGGCTAAAGCAGATTCCATCTCCATCTCTAGCAAAACTAACTGAAAGCATTGAGTTAATTCAATGTGGTTGAAAGTGGGGGATTTTTTTTGGTTTGTTTTGACACCTCAGAATTACTCATTTTTGATTGGTTGGTTGTGTGTATAGTCCTCGAAATAATTAAATTGAAAAGGTTGAAAGGTTGTTAGAGAATAGAAATAAATAGCCAAAGAATTTGAAGAATCAAGTTTTCCATCAAGAAAAATATGTATAGAATCAAGGTTTCAAATGTCATATATGGTTTTTGAAAATCAACTGCAGATATTCAGTCAGGAAAAGAAAATATTCTATGTGGAAGTTTTATAATGAGGAAAAAAAAGCTTTGGAAAAATACCAGTTTTTCTTTCACTAATATATTTCTCATTCACTGGCCAAAGATGGATACTCTCTCTGTAACTCTACCATTATGACAACTAGTAGCTGAACCAAAAATTGACAGAATCTTTCACAATATTACTCTACATGACACTAGTAGCAGTGTGAAATTGAGTGTGATCACAGCACCAGTCAATTCTACTGGTTCAGGGAGTTCTCAGTTTAGGTCAGTTTTATCTTCTGATCCTCATGTTCTTCAATCCCAGGGTAAAGAAAACAGACAGAGAAAAAGACAGTAGAATGAAAGACTTTAAAAAGGAAACAAGGGCAGAAAATTGTAGAAATTACTAGAAGCTCTTCCAGTTCTACAAGAACACAAAACCCACGTAGCATAAGGTAAACTGCATATAAAGAAAGGAGCTCCACCACACCTAGTTTAAACCTAAAGAAGCCTCATATTGTTTAAGACTTTCACTGTATGTCTTCTAGAGCACATCACGAGGTCCTCAAGAGACAAACCTCATACTCAACTTATGTCTTACTCAGTCTTACTCAAAAAAAAAAAAAAAAAAAAAAGTAACAGGATTTTTAAATAAAAATAATTTTAAAAAAAGAAGAAATCCAAACTTCTCCCCCCTTGGTGACTAACCTCTTTGCTCCAAGAGCTTCTAACATGGTGGTATTTTAAAGCCTTCTCTGCTCTCTTCTTACCACTCCACCTTTTCTTCTTTATGTTAAATCCAATCCTCACTCCTTCACTTCCTGCTAAAGACTAACAACTTGCCTTCCCCCTTGATTGTTTTAACAGCTGGTGCTAGTTTGCCAATCAGTCTCATGCAATCTCCTCTCATTCTCTTTCTGTAGTTTCTTCCCCATTTTTTGCGTGACAAATCAGAAAGCATATCTGAGAAAATACTAAGTTACCAGTATTTACTAGTGAGTCTGAGGAAGGGTGGTAACACCTGACCCTTATTCTAGCCTCAGTGTAGCTAATCCTAGCTATTGCTGAAATAAACCCTAACTAGTCGGTCTTTAAGAAAAAAATAAAGAAAAATCTTCATTCTTGAGTACTTTGCAACAATCTACAATTCTTTTTCCCAGGGCCACATAAGCCACAGTAAATCTTTTGCAAAGTGAAGTAAAATTAATTAGTCTTGCAGCTGCAAATGAACATATTTTACTTCCTACTGAAATGGAATAGGAATACATTTGCAGTTTGTCTGAAAGGCAGCTAAAAATCCAATTAAATTAGCAGTAGCTTTTAAGTGAATGGACAGTACCTTCTTACCCATGGTACTTAATTCACAGGTTATCCTGTGCCTGCACCCTAAATGAGCAGATTTGCTGAAATTAAAAAAAAAAAAAGTATGTATCTCTACTGACTACCACCTCTTCACTTCAAAGCTTGATTTCCCCTTAGACCATCAGCTAGTCCATTTTGATTCTCATCCATGTATTTTATCCCTTTCACTGTAGGAAATAGTTAGAAATACTTAAAAATTATGGTGGTAAAACTTGTGTGTTCCTTGAATATAGGCTTTTATTTCAGTCTAAAATTAGGCTTAGTAATCTCTGCTGTCCAAGAACAAGCTATACCCCAATGATTTACAGGGATTAGCATGTAACTGAGGGACTTATTGCAGACATCCACCAAAATGAAAATAATTTTTTTTTTCAAAAAGAAAAGCATGAAACAGACTTTGCTTCCACTAAGAGTATGCTTCATATCTCCTGTTATATCAAGTTGTAACCCTAAAAATAGAAGCAGGCCTCATCATCAGATTAAACATGCATGTAGCATCTGCAGGAACAAGTTTTCAATGGGTTTTCTCACTCCTAACATAAATCAGTGCAATTTCTGATGATTTTGCTAGCAGTTCAAATTATTACATCTGAAATCATAGAGATAATGGTCAGTCTACCATAAAGTGGAATAATGTCTTTCAGAGCTGAGTTGCTGGTGTTTCATTCCAAACTTCAACAAGCTTCACTCCTGCTGTGACCCATGGGCAATGTCCACTGTCAATTACCACATACTTTGTCTTTCTTTCTTCCTCACCCAACTTGCTCTAAAAGTGGATAAATCCAACCTCAGTCCTCACTGGCTGGCTGTCTTCTCCTGACTGTGCCCTGCTCCCTGCCCTTGGAAAAGCTGATGTTCTTTTGAATATCATTAAGGCTACATCTCAATGTTTCCCTGTCCTAAGGAGAACAGGCTTACAACATGCAGTTAGAACAGGTGTGGGAGCAGTACCTCAGCCAGAATGATTTGCCACCATATATTTTCTCAGAGATTAAATCAATCTGATTTTTAACACCGCTTTAAAGATGGGATGACTCCTAAATACACAGAAGAACTGTCAATGCATCGGTGTCTATCTGAAGGGAAGAGCAACTTGACCACTTCCCCTTGTGTTCAAAATGCTGCTATTCCAGTTATTCCATAGAGGTCCAGATCACATACAGTGAGATGGCTGCCAATCTGCCCTCTGCAGATCTGCACTGTCAAATTCTGTCATATTCTGGAACACAGCTCACCCTTCTTGCTTTCTTTTACCCTTGGAGGAGATAAAAACTTCAGCTGGCAGAAGGTAGGTCTGGGCTAAGGTACTGGTATGGACTAGGACTGTAGTAGAAAGCCACCATGTGTGTGACTTCACAGATTTCTGTAAACTGTCCTTGCATTCATGCCTTAAAGGGAAAGAGATGCTGCTCTCATCAGATTGCTACAACAGAAATATGATGGCCAGATTTCTCTGAGCATCTTACAGGGCACTATTTAGGACTTCTGCAGAAACACTCCCCATTGAACAGGCAAAGTTGAAATGTTCTTGTTTGCTGAAAGTACGTTTGCTTAGGCATAGAACTTCTATTCAACAAGAGAACATTACTTTTGTAACGTTTGATTCAATTTACATTACTGCCTACTTAACACTGGAACATTCAGCAGCTATTAGAAGAGACATTCCCAAGAGTTCTAGATTTCATCAGAGATCCCAAGCAGAGCTTCTTTCATGCAGTACTTCACGGTTAAAATTTGAATAAACAAAAATAAATTACCTTTGACTCAATTTGTGTTTCTAGAGAAAAAGTATTTGCAAATATTCCATGCTGATCATTCTATATGCTACAGTAAAAGACACTTCCTGTGCTTTAAAAGAATCCTTGCAAAATCAGTCTTATTTTTTTAATAGATGGAGTCCAAGTTACTGGGGGTAGAAGGTGCTAGATAAATTAAATCTCTAAAGTAGTTTGTAAAGCAGGTAGTGTCTCTTGCTAAGATTAATTAAATAAGACTGATTTCCACACAGAAAACATATATAAGCATACTTAGGTATGTAACAGTGCATGTGTGTGTTAAATATAGAACAGTTTCCTCTGTTTGATAAGATGTTAGTCTTCAAAAAACCTAGTTCTTGGCTCTCCATCATTTGATTCCTGAAATCACAGTCCAGAATTAACAGGTCCACATGTAAGACTTAGTTTCTTTACAGACCTGAATGAAAGAATACAGTTTTAGAAGTGAGAATATATTCATGATTTAACAGAGCTGCAAGTTATGTTTTGTATGAAATTATCTTTATTGCCCAAATAAAAGCATAATTTAATGCTTTAGTCATTCTGATAATTTGCAAACTGTGACTCAGCTGAGCCTAGAGAATGTTTTAGTTTGTAACTTCAATTGCTATTTTTAATGAAATAAAATGCTGTTTTAACAGGAAAAATAAATCTCAGCATATATAAAACCAACATATTTTAAAAATCCCCCTAAGTATTGGCTTCCAGAACTCTTATTCCAGGATTCATCACAGGTATTATTATTATTATTATTAACACTGTAAATATTCTCAGATACTGAATTTCACAGAGTCTTCACCTCAATGCATTAACAAAAATTTTGCTTGTTTCTTAAATATGTATTTTACCTGGTATGAGTTGCAGCTGCAGCTTCCAAGTCAACCATAGGGTATTTTACTGTTATGACAGAGGCATGCTCAGAAGCTGACATTCCCTCATTTAACAAGCAATGTATGGTAATTGGGCAGGATTTAAGGACTTCTTTCCCTTTCCCCCAGTATTAAAATTGCATTTTCCAGGATTAAAATTTTCAGGTTTATCCATATGGGATTGTCAGTTTAGGAAATGCAACATTTCTAGATACTGTGTATAAAACTCTGGCATGTGATTTTTAGGTAGTGTCAGAAGAACAGAAAGGAACTTTGATTCTAGCAAGGACAGTAAGTTTAACATTAGTATAACAAATGGTAGGGTGAAAGAAAGATTTCAAGTTCTACAAATTGGAAGCAATATAAAAGAATATGCTCAATAATGCTAGGGGACCTTCTTGCATAGATTTACAGAAAGAGAACTGGGAAAGATCAGGGGGAAAGTATCTACGTGTTATACAGAAGAAACATGTCCGTCTTTCACTAGAAGGTTTTTAAAAGCAGAGTTAATTTTCTTGTAAAATATACACTGGTGTCATTTTAACACAATATGTGGAAAATACACAAATAACCTCCCCCCTTCCAGCCAGCATTATACTATCCAGTATGTCATGGAGAATACTTTTTAATATTCCTTTTATTCCTTTTGTCTCAGAGTTGTGGGGTTTTCCCCCTCAAAAAAACCCAAACCAAACCAAACTAAAACCTCTACAACATTTTATCCCACTCCATGTTTTATTAGACACATAACAAATCCAGATGTCAAGACATCAGTGTTTTGTAAATCTTTGATAACACATTCAGCTATCTATTTATCAGCTGTGTGGAAAGTCATACTTTGGTTCTGGAGGAAATCCAATCTTAACATTAAACATCATCTTCATTTAAACTAACATTTTTACAGGAACTGAGGAAAAATCCAGAAGTTCTATTGTTCTGATTTTTTAGAAACACTGATTTGGATAGCGCAGACTGGAATTCAGGTTCAGAAGTCAGCAGCAATGCTCATAAGAAATGTTTGAATAATTTGGTGTGCAAGAATAAAGGAAGTCTTTGAGAGATGTATCTATAATAGTGAAAAGAACAAGGTTGGGATACAACACAAAAAATTTCCAAGTGACAGCTATAGCAGCCAAGACAAGAAGAAAATAAATTAGTTTCACAGTTATGAATATAACTACTGTGAAGCTCACTATTTTCACCGACCTGGGAGACACATACTCCAAGCCCTTTCAGTATTTAGGCCAGCATTTCAGGAGCTTCTTTATGCATTTTTATACCTCAAAGGAGCACAAATCTATACTGGTGACAAAAACTCATGATTGACTGAATAAAGCAGTGACATAAAAAGTCCAGACATACTCAACAATTTTAATTATGTGCTATTCTCTACAGTAGCTATTAATATAGACTATCTTATTTAATTTGTGAAGTTAATCTCTTATTAAATTCCATTTCTAGAACTTTCCTTAAGTATATGTCTTTGATTAAGATAATAGAAAAGACTTTGTATCTGGGAAAAAAACCCACAAACATAACATTACATTGTGTTCCTTCTTGTTATGCCAACTTCATTACATTAAGAAAACTTTTACTTTAACAAAATGCAACATCCATATGCAGTCATTGTATGAGTTCCTTTTAGAACATTTTCAAGTTGTGCAAGAAACGTGAGAAATGTGAAGAATCAAGAGTTCTGAAAATATAGTTTAGCTGCACTGTCAATTTCCGTGTCACTTCATTACTGAAGTAAAGTGTTTAACCTGGAATGTTATTATTATTAAAAAAAAACCAACATCACCTTAGCTGTTTAGTTAGAAAAGGATGAGAAGAAAAGTGTTGTTACACCATCCTATATCCAGTCTCCACAATATTAAATAGCAATTATTTCTAATCAGTGTAAGTGGCACAAAGAGACATAAAATTCAAGTATTAAGTGGTTAGTAGCATAAAATTCAAGTTCAATTATATCAGTTGAAGATGGAAGATTTCCCTGGACAACATGTAAAATATTGCCACTCCTTTGACTTTCTTCACACATATTTCTATGCCGTTTAGCTATATTTACCTATTAGAGTGATGAAAATCCAGACTTCTCTTAACCAATGCTCTAAAAATTGGGCAAAAGCTGTCCCAGTGCTGCTGGCCAAGCTAACACCTTAAGCTCTTGCAGAAGTGTTACCATCACTGTAATACAATTATTTAACATTCTAACACTTTTCAGCTCCCTAGAAGAGTGGAGCTTCCTATTTTAAGAAAACCTGCCCATTTAAATGTCATTAACTATCCAATTAGTACAGTCTGTTCCTTGCTAGCTGCAGAGTACTGGGATAATCTTTTAATTGTTAACCACTATTGAATAATTTTCGCAATTACGCTTTTATACATTCTGTGATAATTAAGACAGAATACCCCTCGGATCTGATCATTTTCCAATACTCAGTGACAAACAGAACGACGATCAATGGTAGAAAACACGCGTGTGACCGGGGGTAACGCTAACACCGGAGGGCACCGTGTCCAGGGGCAGAGCCCGCGGGAAGGCGCGCACCGCCCGGCGCACCCCGCTCACCGCATCCCCTCGAAGGGCCCATTCCGGCCGCAGCGCAGCGGCTTCGGGGGTACGGGGCCGCTTCCCACCGCGCCTACGGGCTCCGCTCGCCACACTGCCTAAACCGAGATTAAACCATCGCGGCCGCCGCTCCCCACGGCTCCACCTGCCGGGCGCCCGCGCCCCGCAGCACCCGCTCGCTCTCTCGCTCGTTCTCTCGCTGCCTTCACCGCGGCGCCGCCACCGCGGGGCAGGCAGAGCCGCCCGGCGCCCCGACGCGCATCTCCCGCGCAGCCAGGTGGAAGCACCGTATCCGTCCCTCCTGAGCATCGGCAACTTTCTCTCCTTCTTAAGAGGAGGAGTGCCTCCGGGGGCTGCTGCCAGGCGCCCACAAGCAGCCGCATGGCACAGGCTCCCCGCAAGGCAAACCCCTGCAGGTGCTGGAAACAAAGCGGGATTACCTAAAAGGGCACAGGTGTGCTCGCAGCCTCCAGGAGCCCCACGCCGGCGGGAGAGGCGCCCTCCGCCCTCCCTCCGCAGGACGCTGCCTGTTGCACGGGCCCCGCGGGCTCGCTGCGGGGCACAAAACAACTTCGCTCCGCCGGAGCCCGCGCCGCCTCCGCGCCGCGAATTCGCGTGGGGAGAGGGGCCCCGGGCTGCGGCCCCGAGCGGCAGCAGAGGCGAGCGGCTCGGATAAACCCCCTCTCCTGACAAGGCTGAGCTGTGCTCTGCAGAGTGGGACCCCCCTTTCCCGCCCCCCGCCGCTTCCCTCTGCGCAAAACCAATTAACCCCGAGCGCTCGCCCTCCCGCAAAAGGCAAGACAGGGGGTGCGGGAGCCGACAGGAGGCAAAGTTTGATAAATGAGCGGCTCCTGCAGTGACAGGTGACTACGGAGCGGAGGCACCCTCGGCGCCGGGCTGGGCAGAAGTGCGGCAAAGAAGCACTCACCTGTCCGTTGCCCTCCGGCAGGCGCGGAGGGGAATGCGGGCAGGCGAGGACACAGCCCC